>MU005575.1:1295969-1405485 GCA_010405425.1 Lentithecium fluviatile CBS 122367 | reverse complement strand
GTATCTAGGGTGTTTACTAGGTATTAGTTTAATCTTATAGTTATATAATTATCTCTTAGGTAGTTTATTAGCTTTCTTTTAGAAGAATATATATAACAGGTTATAGTACTCGCGGGGTACCTTCGTTACTAGGTTAGTATACTTTCTTTCTTTTAAGGCTTTATCTATATTAGCTATAGAGGTAGCAAAGATCTTATAGTTTAGTTATTAAGATAGGATTATTAGGGGTGCTGCTTTAATATAGTAGATATCTTATTCTCTATTATTAGTACTAGGCGACTATTAGGTATCCTTATATAGGGGTTTTAGGAATAACTTTCTCTAAACTTCTATTAGTCTCTTACCTATAGGTGTCTAGGTGCCTATAGCGATAAGCTCTTAAGTTCTAGTTTTATATTAGTATTAGCGCAGGCACCTAGCCTAGCATTAAAAGAAGTTAAACTTTAGGACTTAGTTCTAGTAATTAAAGGCAACCTTATATTAATATAACTAAGGTTAGCCTAGTATTAGCTTATATCTTCTAGTATTAGTTACGTATAGCTCTAATTACTTCTTATAACTATAGTAGGTAATTATAGTAGAGGTTATATATAAAATAGAACCTCCTTTAAGTTATTTTCTATTAAATTTAGTTAAGTGCAGTGTCTAGGCAAGCAGTTTTAGTTAAAGATTTAATTAGCGCGCTAGATCTTAATTTATATATCTAATACTATTAGCTCTTAAGTTAATAAGGGCTTAGACTGTAGTAATAAGTCCACCCTATTTTAATAAGATAGGTATATTAATTTAATGCTTCTAATCCTTAGTTAGAGAGGCAGTCTAAAGGTTAGTAGAGATCTAATATAATATAGGTCCTAGGAAGTAACTTAACTCTAGGATAAGCCTTTTCGCGAACTCCTACAGCTATAGCTTTAGCAGGATTATTAGAAAGGGCTATAGAATAAAGTAGTTAGGCTAGAACTCCTTTACTAATAAGTTAAAGAAGTAGCGGAGTAGGTAAAGGTAGAAACGCTATTATTTTAGGTATAGGAAAGAGGAATAGAATAGTTATAGAAGATATAGCTATATTTACTACACTTAAAGTATAGTCCTTTCTTTCTATAGTACTTACGCTCCTTTAATCTAGCAGGTGCATAGCTTAAGTCTATTTCTATTATATTAGGATTCTTATAAGGGGGTAAGAAGCGTTAAGAGGTAGTTAGAGCAAAGTAGCGAGCTAGAAGGTACCTTAAGTTATTATTATATAAGGTAATTAGGTTAGTATAGTTATTTAGGAATAAGAGAATTAAGATACTAACTATTACTTAGTAAAGGTTATCTAATAGAGAATAGTAGAGCTAGTTAATCTAAGCGCCCTTATTTAAGTTTATATTAGTAATTAGGCGTTAGAAGTTAGTAAAGTAGGAGAGGAAACTTTTATTTCCCTACTTTAGGTTATCTAGTTAGCTTTAGGCAGTTAGTTTGCGGTTTAGGTTACTATAAGTAGCCTAAAGAAACCTAATAAGTTATTCTATAGTGCAAATATTCTTTCCTATTAATAGGTTAATAAGAGTAGTAGGGTCTTATTTAAGTTAAGAGTAAGCGTAAATTAATCGCGCTTTTTTATTAGGGAATTAGTTAGAGTTTCCTTTAAGCTTATATTAAAGCTTAGTTAGGAAGAGTAGTAGGTCCTTTTTCCTTTCTATAAATAATAGCGGGTTAGGGAGCTTCTTAGATTAGATATTTAAAGTAGCTTAGGTTATTAGGGGCGTCTATTAGAAGAGAGATAAGCTAGTTCTAGACTTTTAGGTAGTTACGGGCGCTAGTTAAGCCTTAGCCTCTGCTATAGCTTTAGGTAGAAGAGAGGCTAACTATTTAACTATAGCTAAACGTTCTTTAAATTCTTATTAGAGGGTAGCTATATTATTATAGTGTTAGGCCTCTTACTAGGTAAGAGTCTACTATAACGCTTTATTACTAGCCTTAATTACCTCGCTACTAGCTTAGATAGACGCTAGTTTAGTAAGAATCTGTTATATTAGGTCTGCGTTAGTAGCTATAATAGCTAGAGGTAGAGACACAATATAATATTATAAGAACGCAACAAGTAGGCCTTTAGTTCTTACAGCGAAGACTAATTAATTACTACGTGTAATATCTAGGTAAATATAAGACGTTGTGTATAGAACAGAAATAGCAAAATAGGTGCGAAGCAGAAATACTTAGGGGAGTAGTCTATGCTTCTAGTGCGCGGACTAACTGCTAGTTAGGGTAAAGTTTAGAGAATAGTTCTAGGCGTACTAATAACAGTACGAACAGGACTTAGTAGTGTTAGGGGATCTAGGGAGGATACTGTAACAAAGCTAAAGCAATCTATAACACTTTTATAGCTAAGTTTAAAATATTAGTATACTCTTAGAAGCCTGCTAGCTCCTTTATAGAGGCTTAATATAAGATAATTTAAAGCCTCTTCTAAGTAATACCTCTAAGCTTAGTAATAATAGAAAGTCTTTCTCTATCTAGTAAATTAAATAATAGATTAAAAACGTTAACTAATTTATAGACGTATACTTTATAACTAAAGATTTAATTTAGCGTACACGTTAGATTATTACTCTTATTAAATATAATACCTACTGTAATATTCTAGATTATAAGGTTAATAGTAACTATATTATAACCTAGGTATAAACCTAGTAACGTATTTAGAACCTAGCTAAAGATTTAGTACTTATAAAGTATAGTTACTACGCTAGGTTTTAGAATATTAAATAGTAAATAGAAGACTCTTTTAACGTCTTCTATAATTACTTTATAAATAAGTTTATATTACTTAATATAGACCCCTTTAGAGGCCCCTAAGGGGAGATAGCGAAAGTATCTTTTATTTAGTCTTACTACCTAGAGCTAATCTAATAAGAGGTTTAATAAACTAGCTAGCTTAAAATTATTACTAATTAGTTAATATTTAAACGTGCTATTAGGGATATAGAGATAGCTATATAAATAGCTAACTTAGTTCTAAAGGGTAACTACTAATAGTCTAGCTAAGGCTAGACTATAGGGGGTAAGTATGCCGCACCTACTAGTAACTAGAGCTAGCGTAGAAAAAGGTATAATTAGAAGCTATTTTCTAAGAAGTTATAGACTTAAAGAGAATAGCCTTTTAGTATAACGCCCTTTAGATCTAAAAGCGTTGCGTTCTTATTCTAGAAATAACCTAAGAAGGTAAGGAAACCGCATTAGAAATAACGTAAAAGAGATAATAAGGCTAACTTCTTAAGAAAAGAGAAGTTTTAGTAAGTAAACTTACTATATAGCTACTAGAATAAGATATAGGCAGCCTACGTCTTAGAATAGCTATTAAAGTATAACTATTAAGTTCTAATAGCGTTCTAGTTATTCTCTGCGTACTATTTAATTTAGGTATAGAACTTAACCTTATTTAGAAGAGTACTACTATATAACTAAGCCTTCTAATAGTTAAGCGTATAAAGCCTAGAGCTTATACCTTTAACGTAACTTAGTTATAGCTAAGCTCTATATACTTACTAATATTTATATATAAGAATAGCGTTAGTCCCTAACGTATAGTTAGACCTACTAATTTCTAGGCTACCTAGTTTAAAGATTATAATCTTATCTTAGAATACTCTTAGTTAGCTAAGGCTAACCTAAAGATCTAGTATAGTACTAGTACCTTTAAGTAGTAGTCCTAAGATATAGCTAAGAAGAGAATTAAAATTACTAATCTTAATAAACTACTTATAGATATAGCTCTAGAGGAAAAAGTATATATACTATACTCTTAGAACTTCTAAATTTATAAGCTATAGCTTAAGGAAGTACTACTACTAGGGAATATAGTAGAGATAAAGGCTTTCTAGTAATAGTCTAGCAGCTGCATAACTATACTCTATAGTAGAGATATTAAATAAGATACTACTTACTAGTATAAGAGGGGACTACTCTAGTTTAAGGACTAGATATCCTAAATACTTAAATATATAACTAAATATATTAAGGGCTACTCTAAGTTAAAGAATCTACCTTAGCTTATAGTAGCTAAGGTTACCTACTTATTACTACGCTATAGTAGAAGCTAAGCGTAAGACCCTCTATAAAGGAACTATATAAGTTCTAGGCAGTTCCCGCTAGGTATATAGTCGCCTATAGGCGAGTCTTATATAATAGATAAGAATAAAGCTCTTATTCTAGAGTATTTATAGGACTAACTTTATATCTTTAACTCTAAGGGGTTATTAAGGATTTAATAGAATTTAGAGTATAACTATACTATTAAATTAATAGAAGAGAAGATACCTTTTAATATACCTATATATAATCTCTCTAACTGTAAACTAGAGATCCTATAGGAATACCTTAATTCTATACTAAAGAAGAGCTAGATTAGGTATAGTAAATCCCCTATTAGATCTCTAATTCTATTTATTCTAAAGGCTAATAGTATAATGCGACTATGCGTTAACTATTAAGGTCTAAATAAGGTAATAGTTAAGAACTGTTACCTAATTCTACTAGTTAGCGAAATACTTAACTAGCTTTCTAAAGCTAAAGTCTTTAGTAAACTTAATTTACGTGACGCCTATTATAGGCTATATATTAAGAAGAGGAATAAGTAGAAGACTACGTTTAAAACTTATTATAGTTACTTTAAGTATCTTATTATACTCTTTAGGTTAACTAATGCCCCTGCGTTATTCTAATTATATATCTATAGAGCCCTTAGGGGCCTTATAGACTATATATATATAGTCTACTTAGATAATATACTTATCTTCTCTAAAGATAAGGCGGACTATAAGCGGCACGTACGCGAAGTTCTAGAGAGGCTATTAGAATAAGGTTTATATACTAAGGCGTTAAAATATACCTTCTTTATAAAATTAGTAGAGTTCTTAGGCTATATTATTACATCCTAAGAGGTAGTAATAGATTTAGTATAGGTCTAAACTATACGGAAATAGCTAGAGCTAGAAGAGTACTAAGATATTTAAGTTTTTATAGAGTTTATAAACTTCTACTAATAATTTATCTATAATTACTTAAAGATTATATAACTGCTCCTAGAGTATATAGTTACCGCCTAGGTACTACCTAAGAATTAGGTAAAACCTAAGATAGAGGTAATAAAACTGCAGCCTTAAAAGATAAAGAAAGGTTTAACCTACTAGTATAAGGAGTAGTTATAGCTAATAGAGGTAAGAAACGCGTTTTTTAAATTAAAGAGCCTATTTACTAAAGCTCTAGCGCTATAATACTTTAATTTAACTAAACCTATTATAATTATCTTAGACGTATTAGAGTTTACTATAGTAGTAATCTTACTTTAGCCGCAAAGCGGCAGAGAGAGAATAAAAAAGTACTAAAAACTAGTTACTTTTTAGAGCTGTAAGTTTAGTAGTTTGTTTCTATAATAGTATACTTATAATAAAGAGCTAAGCGCTATTATTAAATACTTTAAGGTTTAGTAGTACTATCTTAAGTATACTCTAAGCATAATCTAGATAGTAACTAACTATAATAACCTAAAGTATTTTATAACTATAAAGGAGCTTACACTTAAGTAAGCACGCTAGGCTAAGAAGCTAGCACGTTTAATTTTAAAATTAAATATAAGCTAGGGAGCGTTAATTTAGCTAACGCTCCCTTAAGTAGACCTAATTACGCTAAAGGCTTTTAGTTAGAGGAAGTAAAAGAACTAAGAAATATTATACTCTCTACTCTCTAAAATAAACTTTAAACGTAGACTCTCTAGAAGTTTACTACTGCCTAGGCTGTTAGTTAGTTAGCTTATAATTCTATACTTACTAATAAGAAACTATATAGGTCCTATATAGGTACTAAGGGTAGTATATATAAATCTAACTAGAAATCCTCTAGTATAGCGCTAGCTACTAACGTTACAGCGTTATTAGTAATCCCTATCCTATTTATAGAATAATCTAATAGAGAACCTAAGTCTAGAGAGTAAGCTAACTAGGTAGACACTATAGAGGCACTCCTTTATTACTAGGTAATTTATACTTACTTATTATACTGTCTTATATAAGCAGCTATATAAAAAGATAGAGCCTTTATTTTAGATCTATTTAAGCTCTTACTTAACTATCTTTATATAATTTAGGAGCGTAATATAGCCTATTACTAACTCTTAGATTAGATACTTTAGAATAGGGAGAAGCGCCTTAAGGGCGAGCCCTAATAGATCTAAGATCTATAGGGCGTTCTTTATAGAGCTAGAAAAGTATAAATTTTTTAAGATTAAGCTCTTTATTAAGCTCTTTTTACTAGAAACTATAATAATCTCCTTAGTATATACTATAGTGTTAAGAAGATAATAGTAATTTTTTACTAGAAGTACTATTAGACTAGTCTAGCTAAAGACGTTAAAAGCTATATTAATAGCTGCGTTCTATGCTAAGTAAATAAGGTAAGGCGGTATAAGCTATAGGGGACGCTAGAGTTTATATCTCTACTAATAGAGCTATAAAGAGATTTCTCCTTAGACTTTATTACTAACATACTAGAGTCTATAGACTACGCAGGCAACTAGTATTATTTAGTACTTATACTTATTAACTACTTTTTAAAGTATATCTAGTACCTTTCTATTACTAAGATAATTACTACGTAGGCTCTTATAGACCTTCTCTATAGAAAAGCGTTTCTTAAGGCGGGACCCCTAAATAGCTTACTAATAGACTATAGGATAGTTTTTATAAGTAAGTTCTAGAGTAATATATACTTCTACCTATAGGTAAGGCGTAGACTAAGTATAGCGTTTTATCTATAAATAGATAGCTAAATAGAGCGCTAAAATTAGAAGCTAAAGACGTACCTCTATATATACTATAACTATTAATAGGATAACTAGTATAGCTTACTACCTATAGTAGAATACGCGTATAACTCTAAAGCTTACTCTACTTATAGGTAGAGTCTAATTAAGGTTACGTTTAGTATTAAGTTATAAGGCTTTAATAGTATACTAGATAATTACTAGCTATAGCTTCTACTAGACTTCTAGGAAACACCTATAATAACCCTAGTAATATACTAGCGCGCAGACGCATATCTAAAAAGGCAGGCGAAGGATTAGTTAGACACCTATAAGGCGTTAGAATAAGCCTAATAATACTAGTAAGCCTAGTATAATTCTAAGTAAACTAATAAATACTTTACTATTAGTAAATAGGTTTTATTAAAAGCTACTAATATTAAAACTAAGTAGCTAAGTAAGAAGCTAGACGTAAAGTATCTAGGCCTATTTACTATTAAGAAATAGTATAGATAGCTAGCGTATAGGCTTAACCTACTACTATCTATAGCCTAGCTATATTCTATCTTCTATATTTCTTTACTTAAGAAATAGATTAAACCCTGCAGAGGTAGTAGCTTTAAACTAGGCCTAGTCTAGAATATTAAACTTGCTAATAATAACTAATATAAGGTAGAGGCAATCCTCGCCTATAAGGTTACCTATAGTTAGTAAAAGTTCCTTATTAAATAGCTAGGGTAGCTATTAGAAGACGCTACCTAAGAGGTTAAGAAGAATCTTAATTATTATAATAAGGTCCTCTAGAAATACTAGGAATACCTAGATAACTAGTTACCTTACCTAAGTAAGCGTAACTTCTATAGGAAGCGCTTAGGAATATAATAGAAAAGACCTGTAAAGAAGTAGGCTATAGCTACTCTAAGTAAGGCTGCGGTAATACTATACGCGGCGCCTCTAGCTAATATAGAACTATAGTTTTAGGTAAAATTTATACGTAATAATACTTCTATATCTATATAGAGATAATAGCCCTAGGTAAAAACTAGTATATCTCTTAATATATATAAGAAGCCTTAGTTTAGCATTTATTACTTCTTAAAGTAAAGCGCTAAAAGCTTATTATAAGCAGGTAAGAAGTTATAGAGAACTAGATAAGCTATAATTTATAAATATATATATTATTTTAGTAGTATACTGCTATAGAAGGGGGGAGCCTATAGTAGCTTAGCTACCTAGTATAGACCTAGTGCCTAAGAACTATAGTAAATTTCCTCTTTTATTAGAGGTAACTAGCATAGTACTACTACCCCTAAGGGGAGCTATTAGAATCTTACTTCTAAAGTAGAACTAGCGCCTCTTATAGTTCTATAAGCCCTTAGGTTACTATACGTTATTATTATAGAGTGTAGTAAACTATAACTCTAGTATAGTATTAGTTATAAAGTTAGAAAGCTTAAGAGCCCTAATACTACCTAAACTATACTATAATAATTAGTAAGGGCTCTTAAGAGAGATAATAAGCATACCTTATATCTCTTAAAGTTATACGTATACTTAGTAGCCTGCTACTAACGCACTATTATCTTACTACTAATATAAGTAACCTTACGCTTATAAGCTACGCGCTTATTAATAATACCTACGTTTAGCGCTACGGCGTACTAATAAACGCGCTCTTAAGAACTAGATATAGCCTTCCTAGCCTAAGTACTCTTTTTAACTATATACTTAAGTAGCTAGGTAAGAACGTTAAAAGCGCAGTAGAACTATAGTAGGACCTATATAGAAAGTTAGTAGCACGTCTCTAGCTCTAGTATTACTTATAAGTTTATAAGTCTCCTTACGCTTAATATAGCCTAAATACTTAAAATATACGTTAGAGTAGCTATAAAAGTTTCTATTAGCGTAGTACTATATAAGGTACTTAGCTTCGCTAGTCTAGTAGTAAGCCTTATTAGCAAACTATAGAAGACAGCCTAGGCACTATATTTATATAAGAGGTAGCTAGAGCTCTAGATAGGCAGGAAGCTTATAGATATAAGCTAGAATTAGCTTATTAGAGATAGTAGTAAGAGACAGAAGAGGTATAATAAGTATAGTAGATATTATAGTATAATTAAAGAAATAAGACTCTTATTACCTACCTTTATATATATAACGCCGCTAGAGTGTTTACCCTTCTAGCCTCTTACTAATAATATTATAAGTAAGTTCTAGAGTCTATACGCTACTACTTTAGCCTACTTATTATAGAAGGCAGTTAGAGAATTTAATTCTTACGCTAAATTACTAATATAATTAGCACTTAATCTTATAAGGGGCGAGTATAGTTAAGTTAAGTTAGTATATAAATAGAACCTTACTATAATGTAGGTAATACGCTATAGTAGTAAACCCTACGCACTAAAGCATTTATAGATACTTAATTATAAGTCTATAGATAACTAATTATAGAACTACTAAGAATAGAAAAAAAATTATAAGAGCCTCTAATAGCAGACTACGCATAAAAGGGGCGTTAGAAAATATTTACTTACGTTACGCGTAAACACTCTAACTAACACTTAGTATAGATAGTGTCTAGATACGTACTAAAACCTTAGTATATTACTTATAGGTAATAGATCTGCTAAAGTTTCTCTATAATACTATTTTTCTCTATAGGAGGTTTTTGTTACGGTGCTTGCCCCTAGCTAGCCACCGTGCCACATTCGCTTGCGCACAGACTAGGGCACCGTATATATAGCCAGATCCTCGCTTCTCTCCTTTTCTCTCCTTATCTAGATGTCTTGAGCCATCATGGCAGCTGTACGTAGCCATCAATTACCTCAGATCTAATGCTTGCCCATCTAGCGTTTAACAGTGATGCACGTCGCCGTAACAGTTTTTTAGAAGTTTAATAAAGCGGTACCTAGCTGCAAGTCCTATAGGGCCTAACTAAAACTACGTTAGAAAGCACGCGCAAACGCGCTATCCTAGGTAAACGTAATAAATACCTGCTTAATAGCCCTGTTACCTCTTTATAGAATTAATATTAGTAATTAGTAAGGTAACTAGATAGACTATTTACTATAATCCTAAGGAATTTCTAGTAGTATCCTATAGGTAACCTAATAGGATCCTAGGACTTATCTAGTAGTACCTAGGAACTTTACCTAAAGAATATTATATATTTCTCTACTTCGCAACGTTAGAATAACGTTGTAAAAAGAGGAGGGCTATTATAATACCTCTTTAGCTAAAACTACTAGGTATTTATTAGCCTAGCCCTAGCACGTAACTGGCTCTATATAGTCTTAGCCTTAAACCCCCTTACTCTGTAAGGATTCGTCTAATCTCTTAATATACTATATACTTTCCATCTAGTCCTCTTCCTGCTGCCAGTGCCCTTACATACGCCTAGAACTATTCTTTAAACTTTACCCTAACTACTAGTTAGTCTGCGTACTAGAAGCATAGACTACCCCTATAAGTATTTCTACTTTATACCTATTTCGCTATTTCTATTCTATATATAACGTCTTATATTTACCTAGATATTATATATAGTAATTAATTAGTCTTTACTATAAGAACTAAAGGCCTACTTATTACGTTTTTATAATACTATATTATATTTCTACCTCTAGCTATTATAGCTACTAACGCGGACCTAATATAATAGATTCTTACTAAACTAGCGTCTATCTAAGCTAGTAGTAAGGTAATTTAGGCTAGTAATAAAGCGTTATAGTAGACTCTTACCTAGTAAGAGGCCTAATACTATAATAATATAGCTGCCCTCTAATAAGAATTTAAAGAATATTTAACTACTATTAAATAGTTAGCCTCTTCCTTACCTAAAGCTATAATAGAGGCTAAGGTTTAACTAGCGCCTATAACTACCTAAAAGTCTAGAACTAGCTTATCTCTCTTTTAATAGACGCCTCTAATAACTTAAGCTGCTCTAAATATCTAATCTAAGAAGCTTCCTAACCTACTATTATTTATAAGAAAGAAAAAGAACCTACTACTCTTCCTAACTAAGCTCTAATATAAGCTTAAAGGAAACTCTAACTAATTCTCTAATAAAAAGGGGTAATTAATTTATACTTACTTCTAACTTAAACGCAATCCTACTACTCTTATTAATTTATTAATAGAAAAGAATATTTATACTATAGAATAACTTATTAGGTTTTTTTAGGCTACTTATAGTAACCTAAACTATAAACTAACTACCTAAAGCTAACTAGATAATCTAAAGTAAGGAAATAAGAGTTTCCTCTTTTACTTTACTAACTTCTAACGCCTAATTACTAATATAAACCTAAATAAGGGCGTCTAGATTAACTAGCTCTACTATTCTTTATTAGATAACCTTTACTAAGTAATAGTTAGCATTCTAATCCTCTTATTTCTAAATAACTATGCTAACCTAATTACTCTATATAATAATAATATAAGGTATCTTCTAGCCCGCTACTCTACTCTAACTACCTCTTAATGCTCCTCGCCCTCTTATAGAGATCTAAATATAATAAAAATAGACTTAAGCTATACACCTACTAGATTAAAGAAGCGTAAGTACTATAGAAAGAAAGAACTATACTTTAAGTATAGTAAATATAGCTATATCTTCTATAACTATTCTATTTTCCTTTTTTATACCTAAAATAATAGCGTTTCTATCTTTACCTACTCTACTACATCTCTAACTTATTAGTAAAGAAGTTTTAGCCTAACTACCTTACTTTATAGCCCTTCTTAATAATCCCGCTAAAGCTATAGCTATAGAAGTTTATAAAAAGGCTTATTCTAAAGTTAAGTTACTCTTTAGATCCTATATTATATTAGATCTCTACTAACCTTTAGACTACCTCCCTAACTAAGAATTAGAAGTATTAAATTAATATACTTATCTTATTAAGATAGGGTAGACTTATTACTATAGTCTAAGCCCCTATTAACTTAGAAGCTAATAGTATTAGATATATAAATTAAGATCTAGCGAGCTAATTAAATCTTTAACTAAAACTACTTACCTAGACACTATATCTAACTAAATTTAATAGAAAATAACTTAAAGAAGGTTCTATTTTATATATAACCTCTTCTATATTTACCTACTATAGTTATAAGAAGTAATTAGAGCTATATATAACTAATACTAGAAGATATAACCTAATACTAGGCTAACCTTAGTTATATTAATATAAGATTACCTTTAATTACTAGAACTAAGTTCTAAAGTTTAACTTCTTTTAATACTAGGCTAGGTGCCTACGCTAATACTAATATAAAACTAGAACCTAAGAGCTTATTACTATATGCACCTAGACACCTATAGGTAAGAGACTAATAGAAGTTTAAAGAAAGTTATTTCTAAAACCCCTATATAAGAATACCTAATAGTTACCTAGTACTAATAATAGAGAACTAGATATCTGCTATATTAGAGTAGCACTTCTAATAATTCTATTCTAATAACTAAACTATAAGATCTTTGCTACCTCTATAGCTAATATAAATAAGGCCTTAAAAGAAAGAAAGTATACTAACCTAGTAATAAAGGTACCCTATAAGTATTATAACCTATTATATATATTCTTCTAAAAGGAAGCTAATAAACTGTCTAAGAGATAATTATATAACTATAAAATTAAACTAATGCCTAGTAAACACTCTAGATATAGACCTCTATATAGTATATCTTAGAATAAACTAAAGGTACTATAGAAGTATCTTAATAATTACCTATTAAAAGAATTTATCTAAGCTAGCTTATTACCTATTGCCTTCCTAGTTATCTTTATAAAGAAGCTAGGTAGAGTTCTATGCTTCTGTGTTAATTACTAAGCGCTTAACGCCCTAATAATTAAGAACTAGTACCTAATCCCCTTACTATAGAAAACTCTAAGTTAGTTAAGTAAGACTAGATTCTATATAAAGTTTAATATTATCGCTACCTTTAATAAGCTATAGATAGCTAAAGAAGATAAATAGTTAACTACCTTCTAAACCTAATATAGTCTATTTAAATACCTAGTAATGCTATTTAGCTTAGCTAATACCTTAAGTACGTTCTAGTATTTTATAAATAACGTGCTCTAACTGTATCTTAATATCTTCTATATAGCCTATATTAATAATATACTAGTCTATAGTAATTCCCTAGCTAAATATAAGAAGTACGTTTAACTAGTACTTAAGGCGCTAGAAGAAGCTAGCCTATAACTTAATATAGATAGTTATAACTTCTATAAGACTAAAGTTACGTATCTAGGGTACGTAATCTCTACTAAAGGGATTTAGATAGACCTAAATAAAGTTAGAATAATTATAGAGTAAGAGTATCTAAAGAATATAAAGAATATATAAGCCTTTATTAGTTTTACTAACTTCTACTAATAATTTATTAATAACTTCTTTTATTTTATAAGCCTACTTATAGCCCTTATAAAGAAGAACACCTAATTTTATTTTAATCTAATTTATTAGGAAGCTTTTAACGCACTAACAAAAGCGTTTACTAAGGCTTCTATCCTCTAATACTTTAACCTAGAACTCTTAATAATTATAGAAGTACACACCTCTAACTATGTTATAGTAGGTATTATATTTTAAACTAACGCTATAGGTATAACTTAGCCTATTATAAACTTCTTAAAGCGTATAAGCCCTACTAAGAGTAACTATAAGATCTATAATAAAGAATTACTTATAATTATCTTATACTTTAAGTAATAGAGACCTAAACTTAAAGAAGCTACCTTCCTAATTAAAGTACTAAGTAATTATAAGAACCTATAGTACTTTATAAGAATAAAGTAGCTAAGCTACTAATAAGCCTAATAGTCTAAATACCTCTTCTAATTTAACTTTATAATAATCTATTATTCTAGAAAGAAAGTAGAGAAGCCTAATACTTTAATAAGACGCTCTTAAGACGTCTCTGCGTAAGATAAAGCCTAATAAGCTAGAAATAAGATACTATTAAGGCCTAAACTATTCTCTAAGCCTTTAGAGCTTTCTAGAATAATATCCCTAAGAGCTCTAATAATAAACCTAACTAAGACAGATTATATAATAATAGATATTATTAATAATAAATATACTAATAATAGGTTTATTTAAGATACGCTAAAGTTACTCTAAGAAGGCGCCTAATAGTCTAAACTAGTTACTCTAAGCGAGTGTAAAGACTAAAATAGTAGATTATACTACTAAGACTAATTAGTAATTTCTAACTTTAATAAACTAAGAATTAAGTTACTCTAACTTATATATAAGTCTCTTATTAGTAGCTATTCTAGTAGAGAAAAGACTCTTAATATTCTTTAGCGTAAGTATTACTAACTGCGTATATTTAATACTATCTAATAATTTATCGCCTACTACTATACCTATTATAGGGCGAAGGCTTCCTATAAGAAGTACTATAGCTTATTAAAACTATTACCTATACCTAAACAGTAATAGGAAGACATCTCTATTAACTTTATTATTAACTTAGCTAAATCTAAAGGCTATATAAATATTATAGTAGTAGTTAATAGACTATTAAAGTACTAATATATAATTCTCTACGCGTTAATAATAGCCCTTATAATAGCAGAACTACTTCTTTAATACGTATAGGTCTATTATAGCCTGCCTAATACTATAATATCTAATTAAGAAATATAGTTTATCTCTACCTTTTATAATAAACTATATAAATAACTAAAGGTTTAAGCCTAACTCTCTACTACTTTCTACTCTAAGAGTAATAGATAAACTAAGAATATAAACGCTATAATAGAATAAGTCCTCTAAGCATTTATAAACTACTAATAAGATAACTAGGTATAATAGCTACTAATAGTATAGTTTAAAGCTAATAATATAACCTCTAAATCTATATAAGTTTTTCTATTCCTTATAAACTATAAATAACACTCTTAAATAGGGTTTAAACCTCTAATAAATATAGTTTGCCTAGCCTATTAAGCACTATAAGTAGCTAACGTAAATAAGATAATTAAGAAGATACGTAATATAATTAAGTTTATATATAAAGAGTTATTATAGGCGCAAGCTATATAGTAAGAATACGTAAACTAGACGCGAATACCTACCCTAACGTATAAAGTAGGCGACTAAGTATAGCTTAACGCCTAAAATATCTAAACTAACTAATAGTTAAAGAAGCTAGACTAGAAGAACCTTAGCCTATTTCTAGTAGCTATAGTAGTCTTATTTTATACTTACTAACTAAACCTACCTAGTAGTATAAAGATATATCTAGTATTTTATATATCTCTAATCTAACTAGCCGCGCCTAAATCTAATTACCTGCCTAGCTAGTAGAACCTGCTATCTAAACCTATTATAATTAATAATAAACTAGAGTTTATTATTAATAGTGTTAAGAGAATCTTCTATAATAAAAGAAAATAAACTTAGAAATACCTAACCTAATAGACTAGCTATAATAAATTATTATAGAAGCTAGCTAAGTTTCTAGAAGAGACTAAAGTAGTTAAGTAATTCTATACCTAATACCTAAATAAACTAGTACCTAGTAGCCTAGCAACCTAACGCCTAATTTAAAAAGAGAATAAGAGGGGGGTACTATTATAGTATTCTCTCTAGATTCTCTAACACTACTAAGTCCTATTTATACTGTTATTAGTACGCCTAGAACTATTCTCTAAACTTTACCCTAACTACTAGTTAGTTTATGTACTAGAAGCATAGACTATTCCTCTAAGTATTACTACTTTATACCTATTTTACTATTTCTATTCTATATATAACGTCTTATATTTACCTAAATATTATATGTAGTAATTAATTAGTCTTTACTATAAGAACTAAAGGCCTACTCGTTACGTCCTTATAACACCTTCCTTTCTCTAAAAAGATAATATAGACTTTATAGAACATTAAGTTTAATACACTCTCTTTTATTCTTTAACTTTTAAGAAGCGCTTAGAGCTTCTACTAACCCTTACTAAGAATTATATTAATAAAATTAAAGACTAGATATATAGTAATTCTCTTATTAGTACAGCCTTTATTCTTAAGAATTTAAACGCGTATTAAGTTATCTTAGATAAGATATATATAGTAATAGATAACCTTTAGAGAGCCTTCTAAATACTAGAGCTTAATAGACTTAGGCTTAATATATTAATATTTAATATACTAGGGCTTAAGATAATAGGGCTTAAGATAATAGGGCTTAAGATAATAGGGCTTAAGATAATAGAGCTTAAGATAATAGGGCTTAAGAGTAGTAGGTAAAGTTAATAGGCTTATAATAGTAATAGAACTTATTAGTATAATAACGCTAGCCCTAATAGACTTATAGATAGCCTAGAATTAATCTAGTAATATATTCTAATTCTAGAAATTATTTTTTAATAAATTATTATATATAAAGATTAATATAAAGCACCAATGAGTGGGCCACCCCAATGAGTGGGCCACTTTTTCTTGGCAGCGAACACCACCACTACAGATCACGAATTATCATCACTACCAAAGAGAGAACCTATATACACTGTACTCTCATCTGACTCAGAGGACTCCTCTGCATCCTGTTTGCAGGTGCGCGCGTTGTGCCCAGTCCTGCCGCAGTTGCCACACCGCCGTACACCTGGCTGCGCGTTCTGGTGGCCCTCCCCATGACGCGCCTTCTTTGACGGCTGCAGCGCCGCCAATGCCTCAGCAGCGACCTGCGCTGATGCCTTGCCATACTCTATCGTACCGCCCTGCTGGATCCGCTTTCGCTTGCGCGATCTCTACTTAGTAAGCGTCTCTATCTACACTTTAAGCTTAGTGTTGCGGGCGCGTATTAGCGCGTGCTTATGTACTATTATCTTAGCTCCCTTTATAAGCTGCGCAAATAAAGCTAGTGTAGGGGTTAGCTAAGAGGTTAAAGTATATAATATTTACTATAATTACCCTTATCCTTATAGTAGGGCTTTACTAATATTAACTAAAAGGTTATAGGTCTACTAGGCATCTTAATTATATATATCTTATTAGTAATAGTAAGTAATTAGAAGGGTCCTTACTACTCCTACTTATACGTACGCTAGATAAGCACCTTTTTACTAATTAGTACGCTATGTACTACATCTATCTAGAGTCTATTACGCTAGGCTAGGGCGTCCTGCACCTATCTCTAAGCTTTTAATTTAGCTACTTTAGCTATTACTTTCCTAATTAATTTAGCCTATTTAAGTATTATAGGTAATAGTAAATCCTAGGTAAGTTATAAGTAGGCACTAAATATAAGTAGAGTAGGCACGAGGCTGTTAGAGCTAGCGGTATTATTAATAGCCTTAATTACTATTTATAATATGCTTACCCTATATACTATAACGCCTAGATCTTTATAGTTATTATAAATAATCTTATATACGCGTTGCAGGGGGCTATAGTATTACTTAAGCTAGCTAATTAACTATAGTACTTCTACTAGTATGCATTTAGTAGTAATGCCTAGTACCTAGTAGTAGTTCTAGAATACTACCGCCTAAAAGTTAGTGCCTGCGTTATATATATAGAATTTTAGAGAGCTAAGGTATAAGTTAATCTAGCACGCGCAGAGGGCCTTCTATATATTCTCTACTAATATTAATAAGAGGAACTAAGCCGCCTAAAATCTTATAGCCTTATTAATTACGTGTAGTATAGGGCTGCTATTAACGTAAGTAATATTAACTAGAATTATATAGTTAAAACGAGCGTTAGCATTTTATACTATAAATTAAAATTAACTAGGTACTAAGCTGTAGCGTTAATAGTAGTAGTAGAAGTGCTTAATACGCTATAGTAGCTAGTAATTTTCTAAGTTATTTATACCCGCCCTCTTAAGTATCTAAATTAATTAATTACTAGAGAGGTAGCTAAATTAACAGTGTAGTTAATAGAGCTTAATTATAGTTATATAGGACGTAATAGTAGGTTCTTATACTAAGAATAGGTGTCTAAACTAGCGTACTACTAGGTAGCTAGCTGCCTCCTATATAAGGCTATTAGTTAGGTTATTAAAACGAACGAGAAGCTAATCTATATCTGCTATAGAGAGTAAGAAGGGGGTAGGTGCCTTAATAATATAGAATTTAACATAGCTAATAGGGGTCTCTACGCTTACTAATCTAATTAAAGTACTACTACTAATTCTAAAACATGCCCTAATAGCACCTATCTAAGATTAATTAAGTATCTAACTAACAGGGTAGTTAAATTCTTAGTAATAGGCCTCTAGCTAATAGATGCTAGCTATACTATACTAGGCAGCCCTAGTATTAATTAATATGCCTATAAAGCTACTACTCTGCCTATACTAGCTAGGCTTAGTAGCCTTAAGACTATATATAGTAGAATATAATTAGTTACTCTAATAAGTAAGTCTATAAGCTATTATATAGTTAGAGAGCGTTATAATAAGGTAGCTAGCGGCTACGTTATCTTATAGGCTTAGGGTAACAGCTACGTTATAGCTTATTATCTCTAGTAGGTTATTAGCCTAGTTTTTAAGGTCTATACTAGTATTAGTATCTATAATAAATCTAATAGGTAAGTCTTTATTATTACTATTATTACTAGTACTAGTTTCTTAACGTATTTTAGTTATAAAGTAAGCTGCCTGTTAGTGTCTCTTAGCTAGTTAATTATAGCGTTATTTATAGGTCCTCTATGTCTTTATACGTTTAAATTTAGTATAATTATATAAGCAGCAGTCCTGCTTACTGCATACCTAGCATTAGTTCTAGAAGCGCTAGGGCGGTAGCTAGCTTAGGTAGCTGCGCTTTAGCTAGTTGCTATGCCCTTAATACTAATTACCCGCAGGTTAGCTGTAGTAGTAGTAATTAGTATAGTACGTATCTATATTACTATAGCTCTCTAGATAGTATAAGCTATTAGCTGCTGCTAAGTTAGTAGCAGTTTTAATATATATAGCTGTTTAAAGGTTACTAATAACGCTAAATAGTGTTTCTACTAGTTTTACTATAGCTACTTTAAATATAAGTATACTACTATAGGCCTAAAGTATCTAGTCCCTTAGAAAGTATAGCTGCTAGAACTCCTTAGGTAGGTAGTTCTAAAGAGTTAATAATTCGTCTATAAGAATATTAATATAGTTAATTATTAATTTACCTAGGTTCTTTATAATTATTTAATACATTAATAGGGTATACTATTCTAAATTAATAAGGCGTACCCGCTCCTCTGTTTTAAATCTAGATTTAAACTTTTTAATAATATTACTAAGGGTGTTATTATTCTAGATAGATTAGTTATAGAAAGTTAACGCGGCTTCTATTAGTATAATAGAAAAGGTAATAGTAAGTCTATTCTTAGGTAGGCTACTAATTCTAGCTTAATGTAGAAAGGTGCAAAACTTATAGTTAAAGCTATTATATACGTTACCTAAGTACTTATTAGATACCTCTATATATAGCTTTATAATAGCTGCTACCTGCTTAGCATAGTTAATTTATTTAACGCCTAGTACCCTGCCTGCCTTATGTATAAGATCCTGCGTTAATACCTAAGTTATACGTATAATAGTAGTATCTAGCTATAGTATATAGTATTAGTTGCGGCGTTTAGAGTTAGAGAATAGTTAAATAATAGCTAGGGGTTCCTATAAGGGTGTACGTAAGGATTATTAGCTTATATTAGTTAGTAGCGTTAATATAGCCCTTAGAGGAGCCCTTTAAGGGAGGGGGTTCTCTGCTAGTTAAGTTAGCTAGTAAGAGAGAGGTTAATTAGGCTATTAGGTATACTAGGTAGCCTATTAAGATAAAGAGTAAGCTAGGTTATCTTCTAGCTATAGGCTAGCTTTTCCTTATACAGCCTTATATATAGCCTTTATAATAAGATATCTCTTCTCTTATTTAACGTAGACGCTAATTCCGCGAAGCATGTCTTATAGTCTAGAGAGGAATACCTTTCTTACTTTCTCTAGATTATCTATAGTCTAGCCTTTAAAGTTCTAGATAAATTATTTATCTATATTTATTACCCTTACCTTCTATATATCTTAGAAGAATACGTATACCTCTATTCTTTATTAGAAATATAACTACGTATTCTTCTTTATAGTAGTTACTAAGTTAAAGCTTTCCTTCTATACCTTAATAAGTAGTAATAGAGGGTAGAAGGTCGTATAGCTGTTGCTAGCTATAGGGATTAATTTAGTAAAATTTAAATTAGAGTTTAGCTTATTAAAGCTAGAATCTAGGATTTAGCTTATTAAGAAGTAAACTAGGATTTAGCTTATTAAGAGTAATAAGGGCTATAGTAAAGCCTAGTATTATTAGATTAAATTAATTAGTATTAATAGGGGTTAATAGGGTTAGTAGGTTTTAGCTACTAATAGAAGTAGAGTATAGAGTAGTACTACTAATCTTTATATAATTCTTAAGTATAAGACTTAATAAGATAATAGAACGTTTAGAGGTGTAGGTATTTACTATCCTAGCTAGGGCTTTACTCTACTCTTATAAGCTTTTTTAGTAAAGCTAGAAATAAGAAGCCTCTACAGTAACGTATACAGGTTGTAAGATAATAGCGAATTTAATTAAGCCTATTAACTAGTTCTAATCTATAGGTGTATACACTAATATAGAGAATAATAAAGGAACTACTAATTAGTGTTAGTAGAACTAGTTTAGGTAGTTAGAGAGAGTTAATAGGCTTAATAGAACGTAGCTATTAGAGCTACTAGGCGATAGGATCTGTATAGCTAGCTATTACCTAGAGCTTATGTATACTAATTAATATAGCAAACAAGCTTATATAGGTAATAATAGAAATTAGTTATTTTATAGCTACAGCTATAGATAGGGCATATATATATCCCTTAATTACTAAGCGTTAGCGCTGCCTAGCGGCCGTTGGCGGAGGGCCGCCAACCTTGCTAGGCAGCTATTAATCTGTAATCTCATCTTATTAGTAATTAAACGCGACTAATGCACTAACTTTTCAACAAATACTATAAGGATAACTTTCTTCTTACCCTCTATTTCTAGTTCTAAGACATAAAAGTAGAGTTTAAGTTAAAGGATCTATTCTTTAAGTTTATTATAGTCTTTATAGTATAGAACTAGCTTAGCTACCTTATTCTTAAGGTTTATAACTATAGTAATGCCTTTAAAGTTACTTATATTAAAGGTGTTTAATATATTACATTCCTATAGAGTAGCTAGTCCTAAAGGAGTAAGTTAGTTCTTAGGTAGAAGTAATAATAAAGAGAGAGGTTATTAATTACGTAAGTAAGTAATAGAGTAGTTAGTATTAAGGTTATAAAACTATTAAATTAATAATACTTACTAGAATCTAAATAATAGATTATTAAATAGTTAAATACTAGGAACTATAGGGGTTTCTATTATTCCTATATATACGTAGTGCTAGCGCAGGTAGTTAGCTGCAGGACTATTACTAGTCGTAATAGTTCCTATTATAGCTATCGCTAGTCCTTAGCGTAACTACTAGTTACGTGGCTTGCCTTAAGTTAGTAGCCGTGTCCTAGTACGCGCCCTTTGGCAGTGCCTTGGTAACCAATTAGTTGCCTAGATACTTATTTAACTTACTAGTCGTAATAACTAGCAACTAAATAGCAGTAAGGCAGTAATTCTTACGCAGCTTTAGACGGGCATAACTAGTCTTAATATATATCTCTATAAGATTAAGGCAGCAGAGATAGTAGAGTGCGAGTGCGAGCTAATAGAATCTATTCTGAACTTTCTCTTCTGCTGCATGAAGTAGGAAGAGTAGAGAAGGCAGCTATAGATATAGCACGGCGAGCGATTTAGGGACCTTTTATATACGCTTAGAGGCTATTTAAGCTAGATAGAAGAAGGCGAGAGCATTAATAGACTAATAGAGTAATAGAAGCTAGACTTAGAGGTAGTGCGAGCTATAATTCAGTTCGCGATGGACACAGGACGTCTACAGACTGCTAGCTAAGAGAGAGCAAGTGTAGAAAAAGATAATAACAAGCGACAGCGCCTATAAATTCCTACACCTAATCTATAACTAACTATTAGCGGGTTAGCAGCGAGCTGCAACCTACAAACCTTCGCTAGCGCGCTGCTAATTAAGAGGCGCACAACGCTAGAACTGCCCTGCGGATAGGGGTCCCTAAAAACAACTTAGCTTTCTATTATCTCCTAATTATACAGCATATGGTAGCGTATTACTTTTATTCTTTCTTTTCTATATTAAGCATAGTGTTAGATATGCGATTAGCAGGTCTTATAGTTGGCTTCTAAACTGGAGCAGGTGGTTGATAACAGAATATACATAGCTGGCGCATCGTAACGGCCCATACCTTTAGGGTGCATGGCCATAATAGAACACACACACACACACACGCCGAAGGCAATGGTATGCTAATAAGGAGAAGAGGACGGAACGCAGCCACAGATAGTGTGGCACCTTGCTAAGGACGGCTACCATCAGATACCATTTCAGATAAAAACGGCCCGGAACCTAGTGGTCAGTTCCACACCACTTTTATCCTGCATCTCTGCTCTATCTTACCTAGCCCTTACAAGCTTTCTACAACCTAAGCTCCCTGCAGGAAGTATAGGTTAAACATAAGCACCTCTCTGCGGCGCTAATAGTTGCAGTGCTTCATGTAGGAAGCCGTTTGTTATATACCGTGCGACAGCTATATTACTAAGATATGTAATGCCTTTCCACCTTTGTATATGCTTTTCAACTGTGGCTTTCCGCTAGTAACACTTAATCCACTTATTAGAGCGTAGACTTTAATCCTGTTATTATGCCAATCACTGTCGTCCGCCGCTATACCCGCAATATCAGACGCGTACCTAATCTATGCTAGGCATCCGGCCGCCGCTTAGTATATATCTCGGTTATAATGTGCCTAGGAAGCATATTCAGTTTAAGCGGGTTTATACGGTTAGCGAAGGGATTAACGGCGGTCTGCAGGGCTTAAGGGCGACGTAATAGATGTTATCGAAGCTACTAAAGTAAACCTACTCGGCCGTCGTATCACATTACGATGTTGTACAATGGCTGTGTAGGAAGCTAATTATGGTTTCGCGGTTTTAATAGCGGACGCGGTCGTTGTCTTTAAACAAGCGCTAGGGCCTCCAGAACCTCAGCCCTGCTCCTAATTCAAAGCTGGATTTTAGATGTCCCGCAGTGCTTGGCTGCGGCGCTGCACAGCCACAGACCTGGCAGCCGCCGCAGATACATTACGCACTAACGATGAGGTTAGCCGTGCAGGGTCGTTCTGCACTAGACAAGATCAGTATTCGCTTTAGCGGGAGGTACTAATTGGCATAGCGAACCTGCACGAACTTACCCGCGATAGCGCGCACAAGGCTAAAGATAACTTACAGGCATTAGAGTAAGGTTTTAAGGCTAGTATAAGGCCGTTTTACAAAAATCTAGAGCAAAAAAGACGTAGTGTTAGTGCTGTAGGATAGGAAGTCTATTGCGCTATAATAGAAGGCGCTTTAAAAGCTAGGCGTAGAGATAATAATGCAAACGTAACTTTTAGGAAAGAGCTAATAACAGACATTTAGAATTAGCTATAGCAGATTATTTCTATAGACTTATAGCAATATTCGTTATGCGTATAGGGTTTCCAACTGCTGAAAGTCCAAGTACCCCTCATTTGTCTCGCCACACAGTGCGTCTCGCTACGCAGGGATGCACATTATATAATAGGTTTTGTATACTTTACCTACCTAAAAGTCGTAAGTTAGTAGGCGACGACGGTGGATTAGGATAGATTTATTTTGCCATTTTTCCAAGTGGGGTGGCATCGTGAGGAATCGCGAGTGGATGGATACAAAGAAGCGGCTGCGGACCTTTAGTGAGCAATTGGTTGTGTTCGAGTGGGCTGATGCGACGCGAAGTCAAGTTTGAGTAGCGGAAGTGTATGTGTGTGTGAGTTGAATACCTCTAGTGTCTGTGCGTAGAAACTGTAGTCGGTAACACCAAGTGCCTGGTGTTCACTACTGCGTTGCTCCCCGGACAAACTTTAAGCATAGTCCCGGATTCTATATTAGTGAAGGCTACGTCAACTGCTGCGACCTCTCACTTTCACCATTCATACGACGAAAACTCTACAATAGATATTCTGACTCATCAACATGTAATTGAGCCTCAATTCACCTATTCCCGGGTATAGATTGCGTCTCTCTCAATTTGCAGTTCGTACATCCTGCTTCCGCATCCCTAACAACCCTGGCGGGGAGTTCGGGTTGAAATCTTGAAGAGTCATTCCGGCTCGCTAGGTTGGAGGCGAAGCATATTTGCTGGGAGGTAGAAGGGTCCGCCTTGTGGTAGGATCTGTATTGATAAAACTGGGCGAGAAAGATTAGCGTTGGCTCTGATGCTTGTGGAGAAGCCCGAAGGTGTGACTTAGCTTAAGACCGGCTTCCGCTTTTGATAAGTCAAACGCCCTCCCTGATTTCTCGGAATATCCTATGACTAGCGCATAGGCATAGTGAAAGGTAGAAGAAAGTAGCTGAAGGATGATAGAGCTGCATGCTAATGGTTGATCGATTGATTCGTCTGCAGCATGTTACTAGGGAGAATTGTTTCTTGTCGGTCAAACTTGGGGCTGTTGTATTCATGGCCGAATTTAGAGTGAGCATCCATCACAAGAGAACTTCATAGCAGGATGGGGAAACGTAGTTAGCTGGAGGGCCGTGGTCAAGCAAGTTGTAGAGCGGATTGCGTTCGTGATTCCATGATGTGGGAATACCTGCCAAGATCATCCTTCCGAGGCAAATAGTTTGTCCTCTCGTAGCCCAAAACCCACTTGGGTATACAGCACAAGGCCTTCTGAGCGTTTGCGAGGACGCGCCCGGGACGTTGGCCGGCTCTCGAACGATATGTCGGTTGTGGAGCACAAAATGTCTCCATTCGCACATTAACAGGTTGATCCATCATTAGGACATAACTATCAGGTTTCGATGAGACCGCAATGATATGAAGGAAGATACAGCGCCGTCAACATCCATACGACGTAAAATTAACCTCCAATTAGCGTCCACGTGATTTATCGATAAAGCATTTGGAACACCCGACCACCTCGCAACGAGAGAAGTTCTTTCTTAAGGCCCGGATCTATCGAAGCATCTATTCTCGTCTCACTCACATCAGCCAACTAAAGAATCTCCTACTGCCTCGCCTCCAGACGTACCCCAGACGCTTCAAGAACCCTCTTAATTTCCGCAGCAACTTTCACCACCTCGGCATCCGCATCGACCCTCACAAGTTTCCCCGCAGCCTTATACTTGTCCAGAACCACCGCCGTCGTCTGATTGTATACGTCAACCCTCTTCACAATCGTTTCCGCATCATCGTCAGCCCGGCGCCGCTCCAACAGACGTTTCTGCAGAACCTCAACCGGACACTCAAGCACAAGGACACACGCGAACGGCTTGACAAACTCCTCAAAATACTCTGTCGTTTCGAGCTTCTGTGGAAAGCCTATTTTGGTCTTCAGTCGCATGGCGTGTGAGGTGTTGGAGCGGGATCCTACCATCCAATATGATTGTTTGTACGCCTTTCACCACCAACTCGTCAACTGCCCCCTTCATGATTCCCCCAGTCATTTCCTTCGTCCCGACTCTTCCAGTCCTCAAATTCTCCTGCAAAATCTTCGCCCAAGTGCTCTCAGGTTTGTCAGCCTCGGCGCGCAGAAGATCGCCTACGCTTAGATCGGCGCAGTTGAACCGCTTCTCGAGGAGTGCGCATTGCGTTCCTTAGCCTGAACCCGGAGGTCTGAAGAGGGAAACGATTTGCAGGGTATCATCAGGAGACATCTGGAGTGGTATCAAGCTCGAAGAAAACCCTGCAGCATGGGATTGACTGATTTGGGGTCAAGGGTGGCTGTCGGGAGGTTAAGAGATGGTGAAGGTCTGTGCGGCCAAACTAACAGTCACGCCCAACAACAGTCCGAAGCAAACAAAACGCAGATCTTGCTAGGACAGATGTTACTAGACACGAATTGGGTCTTTGGATAAGGTCCAACGCGAACACCTTGTCGTCTAGGACACCTTGCACAATCGCCCGCTGCTGTCTTCTGCCCAGTTCTCACTGCCGACGCAGCTGATACACCACAGCAGGGACTCAAGATCGTAGGTTGCCTTGATCTGCCTCAGCTTCGGGTAGTTGTTCCCCAGAAGTCGTACTGCCAATCTGGATCGAATGGATCCGCCTGGAAGTGTTAGCAGACGCCCCGAGAAAGGAAACGACAAGCGTAAACAGGACAAGACAAACCTCGTTCAAGTAAGCACCGGTGTCTGGCGCTAGAGCCTTCAGCGCTGCTATCCTCTCATAAGTCATCCTGTCCAAGGCTGGCTTCGCCTCCGCGTATGTGTCTGAGTCCGGGAAATAATCTATGACGATGAAGTGCAGTACAGCATCTCTCCAAGCCGGAGTAATCGACGTCTCTTCGGTCATTGCGGCATTGTTGTTCGCGACAGGAAATGCCTGCAGCATAGGCGGAATCGTATGTTCCTCAGCCGGTGTCGTTATATCCTGCAGCACCCGCGCCAGCTGGGTGGTATTGGCAGTCAAAGACTCAGAGGGGAGAAGGCGCGAGCCCAGAGCGGCGCCAACCGATGCCACAGGTTCGAAGCGGACTGTGGCATTCCAGGTGGCAAAAAAGCTGGGGTAGTGCTCCACGTGTGAGTTATACACAATGGTCGTCCCGTTCTCGGGATCAAGTTTCTGCGCGATGGGAGCGAAAAGCGCTTCAATCGTCCCCACTCCCACGTCCAAGCCTCCATCCCGTCAATCTCTGACGGAGAAATGATGGAGTATCCTTGCATGCTGCCTGCCTTCAGTCCTGGGAACTCGGACATGACGCTTGCAACGAGGTCCCACCATCCGGTGAGGTTTTCCGGTCAGTTAGGGCCATGCTGAAAGTGTGGCGGGCAACCTGAGGAGAGGGGTACGCTTTCATGGTCACAGAGGTAATGACGCCGAACGTGCCGCCACCACCGCCGCGGAGCGCCCAGAAGAGGTCGGGGTTCAGGCAAGGGCTTGCGGTGCGTAGGGTGCCATCGGGAGTAACAATTGTGATTTGCAGCACGTTGTCGACACCGAAGCCATATGTGCTGGAAAGTGGACCATGCCCTGGACCTGATGTGTGAAAAACTACACTGAGAGGTGCGCATAGGTTGCAGACTTACCTCCGCCCGAAAACCAGCCCACGATACCGACGTCCTGGGATGATCCCGCAACGACGACGAGATTCCGCTCGTTCGCAGCCGTATACACATGCCTGACACGCTCACCTGCCGCCACAGTGAATGCCATCTGCTTCTCCCTAGACGGACACCCGTAATGCTGAAAGTGCTCATGGTATTCGATCCCCCTCATATTATGCGTCCAGATCCTACACACATTAGCCTCGATGCACCACTTAATCCACTTCCCCCACCATAACCAAATACATACGACAGACTCCCAACCCCGTACTCCTCCTCTGAAACGAGTGCCCCGTGCTCTTAACAACCAACCTAACTCCTGTCTCTCTCGCCCACCCCACAGCAGCAACCACATGCCCCACCTCAGTCGCATTCACCGCATACGCCGGATACGCACCAACACTACACCCCTTGCTCCCCGCGTCGGGGTTGCCCGTCACGCTCGTGCCGTTCGGGTAGATGGGCGGGCACGGGTTGTGCGCCCACCAGAGCCAACCGATGCTCGCGGGGTCGGAGGCGTGGAAGTTGGACTGGAACCAGGAACGCAGGATGGAGGTGCAGAGGGTAGGGTCGTAGTTAGGCTGGGTGGGGTAGCAGACTGAGGCGGGGGGTTGAGTCTGGATTAGGTGGCCTGAGAGGGTGGTGTTGAGGGTTGAGAAGGTGGAGGGGGAGGGCCAGCAGGGATCGTTAGGAACCTGGTCGGTGTCAGGATTATGAAGTTGACGGGATGGGAATGTACTCATGCATTTGCAATTTGTGGATCCGTTCATAGATGCGACCGTCGCACGCGCTACCACGAACGCGCTTAAAGCGAACGCAAAAGCCACCATGATCAAGGTGGTTTCCTAGCAGGGTTCGGAAAAAAGACACACTCGTACTTCCAGGTAACCCACCCACTCATCCATCTTTTATATACTGCTCCTCTCCTTGGCCTCCTTGGTCATCTACCACGGCTCTTCATCGTACGCGTCACACCCCCATCCCCTCACATCACATCCCAGCTCCATTCCCTCAGCCCAACCACCACCTCCCCTAATCCGGCATACTTTGCGTAGCTCTGCTCAAGCAGAACATCTCATAATGGGTCAATCTCTGCGCGCCTCCCCTCCCCTACACAAACAGACCAATAACAACGCCGTCACATCAGCGCAACTCGCGCGAGTCCAGAGCTGAAGGATGCCGTCGCCAGAACACGCAATCGACGCGTTCAGATAGAGACGCATTGCACAGCCTTCATCGAGACAATCTATTAGGACTGCGTGGTGACGATGTACCAGAGACCATGGATGCGTCGGAGTATTTAGCAGCATCCAAGCAAGAAGAGATTAGTGTACTGAAGGCATTGTACCCTCGCGCCGATGCAAGACAACTACGAAACCGCCAGAAACCGCCCCATCGTTTACTTTCAAGAACCGATCTCCTGATGGGTCTACGTGCGCCTTGCTGCCTGCGTTACGTGCATTCACATCCTTGCAGTAAGCGGAACGCTTACGCAGCTACTGTATAGAGGCGGGAGGTAGAAACACCACTGTACAATCAACATTCCTATAGGTCTCGCTTCCCTAGCTAAATTCGGTTCGCAATGCGGTAGGATTCGATATTCGGCGCCCTATCACTTGAGTCCGGCAGTGAAATGACTTGGCCAATTTGGGCCAACTATAGAAGTTTTCTTCCTAAATAGTTTGCTGCAGAGCATTACGAACGCATCAAGAAAGCGAGATGGCAACATCATAGTTCTACATGGATTCTAGAACGCACCTTTTAGTCGTCAATCTGTTGCTTCAAGGTTAAGCCAGACTTTGCATTCCTGGGATTTTATCCAAGACGAGTGTGGCTGTTCATGGCGTACACACATCAGCATCCTCCACACACAGTCCCCTCATATCTCCCTCCATACCACCTTGATATCGCTTCTCCATCCTCGATCCCCAATCCCCCTCGCCACTCCATGCTTCCAGACGAGTATCCCAGCCGAACTCACTCGTCCTCCAGCTCCAGCATAGCGCGAAGCTCAGCCTCAAGGAAAGGCCCATCGCTCTCATATTCCTCCTCCTTGATCCTGACGGACCTCTCGTCTCGCAAATCACCCTCATCGGTGTCAGAGGGCTCCTTCTTGATCACAATCTCATCTTCATCCTCATCGGAAGGTTCATCCAGGATCTTGGCGGAGCCATCGTCTACCTTAATCTCACCACCGCGGCCTCGTCCCCACCTTCTCCCCTCACCCCAACACCGACTCCCCCTTTTCCCCACCCTCAAACACTCCACCCCTCCTCCCGTTCCCAAAGGTCATCAGCAAGCGCAAGCAACCCCTCGTATCGTCTCAGGCACGCCCGCATCTCAGCAAGCTCAATTTCTGCTTGTGCGATGCACCCCTTAGCCTTACTGCTGCTTATATGGGCCACTTTAAGGCGTTGCCGAAGGGTGTCTGCACAGATGAAGCTGGTGACGCGCCTCCCTCGCCTCCTTGGCGAGAAGAGGATTGCCAGAATGGCGGAACGCCGCCCAGGCTTCCTCGGAGAGTGTGGTGGTACGGTTTTTGGGCATAGTGGTTCCGGATATGCCTCAGATCCTTGGACGAAGGAAGATCGGTCGGATACAACGGGTCGCAAGATGCTTGAGGGAGGGGGGATGAGTTGATGGAAGGGAGAATGACGTGGTGGCAGGGAGAGTGTAGGAGAGTGCGGGGGAAAGAAAGAAGAAGTAAGTGAGGCGTCGAGCGGTGCAAGCAAACGGGCAGTCCCACCCAGGAGGGAGGATAGAATCTTCCGACCATTCACCGCTTCTCGACCGCGCGCGCAATAGCAAGAAACCGAGCAAAAAGATAAACCAAACAATCTTTGATTTGGGGATGAAGCATTGAAAAAGCCCAACGAGCCAACTTATTACATATCATATAAAAGCCCCTACCGGCCCTGTATTTTCCAAAAGCTCGTGCGAATGTCCCTACATCTTTCTATTCTTTCGTCCGTTAAAGTACCCGAAGCGTAAGGCACACTACACACTCGATCGCTTCCCGCCCTCGAAGCTATTCCTCCTCCCCCAATTACGCGGCTGCCTCTTCAAAAACGCGCCCACAGCTCCAAGATACCCCTCATGTCTAAGGAAATACGCCTGCTTGGTGCCCTTGGACCAAAACCGTATTGCATACGACAAGGTATGCATAGTCTGTGAGTGGCCACCAATGAACGACCCGCCAAAGTATATGTGCGGAAGATTGTGCTTCTCGGCGTGCAGATAGGCGATTTGGCCGATGTTGTTGGATACCGCGTATAGTAACGACCGTGCAATGTCCTCGGAGCGGAATTTGGACGGTGTGTGGGGGAGTTCCGACGAGCCTGCTACCTCCTCTTCCTCGGAATGGTTCTTGAAATCGCCGTTGCAACCGTCCTCAGCTTCGCGCTCGGCCGCCCTCTTCATTTTGTATACCTTGCCGAACGAGCTAGCAATGTGTGTGCTCTTCAACCCAATCTTGTTGTACCCTGTGCCGTAAATGTCGCCAACGAGCAGATCGACCGTCGAGTTGTCACCCTTCTCTGCGAGCTTCAACATGTCTTCAAAGTTTCGCGCACCGGTCAGCAGCGATAGTAACCCCCATAGTGTGCCTCCCCCGAGCGATGTACCTCCGATACGTTCATATTGTCGCGGACCGGACACTTTGATCATGGAAACGCCGGAACCGATGTTCACGAGGAGGTAGGGGTATATCGACGAAGGTTGGGGCGGGAGGGGGACAAAGTCCATTGGACATTCTTCGCTGTAGGTGAATACTTCATTGGGTATCTCCGTTATGAAGAAGTCAAGGCCTGTTGAGCGCCTCGGTCAGCACTATGTCACAGTATCTGGTCCTGTATTCGTACCTATTATAAGGCATTCCATCTCATCCTCGCGGATCACCTCTACGCCCAGCGCCTTCTTCGTCTTGTCATAGTACTTGAATGCCCCTCCACCTGTTGCCATGACACACAATTCCTCTGGAGCCGAGCCATTGAGCTGCTGGTGGTCCGCCTGCAGCTTGCGCACAAAGTCGATGCATGCGTCTATCCGTTCAGTCTCGAATTTGATGAAGTTGAGCCGACCGCCTATGGAGCCCTCGTCCGGTTCGCGCGAGAAGTAAACGAGTTTGGCCAGGGAGCCACCGATCTGCACATCAATTGCTCAGTTAGCACGTACTCGGCAGTATTGCGGCGATGCCTGGGGGTGTGGAGGTGTGAGATGAGGAATGTTTGGGACCCCCCGCAGCGGCGGTGACGTCGGGCACTCACATCAACAGCGACATGGCTCACTACCGCGGTGTGATTTGGGAGTCTGATATCCCTCGGGTCGTGCTCGTAGTCCTCACTGCGCGGCGTCACGGGCTCGTCGTCGACAATGAAGGCGCCCTGCACGTTAATGCGCACAGTCCCCGGATGCGAGATGGTGTCGTTGATATCCGACAGCACCGGGCGGCGCGGGCGCGTCGCGTCAGGAACGCCTGATATATCTACGGCAGGCGCAGGCGTAGCTCCAGCTGCTCTCCCGGCTTCTCCCGTCGTGGGGTCCGGTTGCGTGCTCGACGGCGACATGGATGTGGTTCTGGGCCTTGGCTGCAGCCTCGCCCTCTTTGTGCGGTGCAGACTACTCAGGCGCCGGCGCACACGATGCGCTCTCGCGGACAAGCTGTTTGTTGGATGGAAAGGAGGATGGGTGAGCGAAGATGCGGCTAGCGACGTCCCTGCTGATGATAACCCTTCCATTTGTCCGCTTTGTGACTGGCCTTCGGCACCGATGGGGGAAACGTGATGAAGATTTCTGCGCAGAATGAGGCCTGGAAAGCAGCCTGACAAAAGATGGGGCGCGCGCCGACATGATGCGGGGTGCGTGGATTTATGGGGGAAATTCGCTCGGAAAGATGGCTTCTACGCGGTCTTGGAGCGTCCGCGGCAGCCGAACGTTGGGAGACGTTAAGCTCGGCAACGTGGTGGTTGAGCGTGAATGGTACACCTCGGGAGACTGGTGGGCCACGCATCGGCCAACAGAAGATGCGGGGTTCCGCGGGTCGACCAGACGGTAGTGTGAGCTCTCATAGCTTCAAAACTGTCATTCTCTGATTGTGGATCGATGAATGCGCGATTGACAGGCGACGGGTTGTGGTATGGTGAATGATTCCATTTTAGGAAGAAGCTCACGTGCGGGTAGTGGTGACGTCGACATGGAATTCAGACTATTCCACACCTCAGGCCCCAAAGTCCAATGCTCACCACGTTCAACCCAGATATCAATATATCTATGAAAAGTTGCAAAACTCTCCAGCCGGCAAAAGTATGCATCGATGACGTCGGTCCCCCGTACCTTCCTCCACCCTCGCTTCAGCACTTTACCCCGAATAACCCCCAAGCTACTTTCCCCACAGCATCTAAACCAACAACTCCACCCAAACCCAAACCACATTTCCATCACTTCATTCTCCAAAATGTCATGGATGGACTCCTGGTCCCGCCCCTCAAAATCCCAACCTGTCCCACCACCCCTCTATCTCACCACCGGCACCACAGTGCCCTACTGCTACACCTGCGGCCGCATCATAAGCCCCCGGCGCACAAAATCCTCCCAGGAAGTAAAATACTGCTCCACACGGTGCCGACACAGTAAACCCGGGCCCATCGACCGGAAGATCGAGACCGTGTTCGCGGCGTTGTTAGATGGCGCGAGTCTGGAGTCGCTAACAGACGGAGCATCAGACGGGGAGGCGGCAGGAAAGAAGGAAGAGGGGCATGCGATGGGTGGAGTTGGGGGAGCGGGAGCGGGAGGAGGGGGAGGAGGCAAAGGCAAGAAAAAGAAAACGGCAAAAGGCGATCCACGCGTAATCGTAGACTGCGTCACCGTCGAAGCCATCATGTTCCCCCGCGCCCAAGAGCCGCTCAAAGTCTTCGGCCGCCGTAAGAACCGCGCGCCCCGGGGCGTCGTCGAGAAACCAGAAGACTGGTGCAGTGTAGACATGGTGGACGATCCTCCCCCTCCCCCTGCATCGACTTCAAAACCGCCGGCTGCTGGCTCTGTACACTCGGCCTCGACTCACGAAGCAGACACTAGAGCCAGCGAAAAAGGAACTACCGACGATGATAGAGAGGATGAGGAACAGGATGAGGGTGGTGTGGCGTTGGAAACGCCGCGTGCGGGAGGACTTCCGGATGAAATACCGTACGGCTACGGCGGTGGCAAAATCCGGCCCCCACAAGCGCAGAATGACATCAATGGCGGCGTAGGTGGGGAGAAGGGCTGGGCTGAGCGCATCGAAGAGACGGATGAGATGAAGGCGAAGAGGAGGGAGGGACAGAAGAGAGCGGATGAGCGGGAGATGGTGAGACGGGCGGCGAGGAGAGGCGTTGCCTTTGGATTCGTGAGCGGAGAAGACGCGGGTGAAAAGAGGAAGTGCGAAGCTGTCATGAAGGGCATGGTTGTGGAGGCGAGTTTTGCGAAGGGAGAGTGGGGAATTCGGTGGAGGGAGAAGATATGATGCACATGAGAGGTGGACGGCATTGTTGTGGAAGTCCAATACGAGAGTAAATTCACAGTCGCGGTCCCTGGGGTATCGATATAAGAATAACACAGTGCCACTCCATTGCGCCTTCCCATTCTGCCAAAAATCCAGAGAAAAAGATTGAATTACCACTCAAAACCTTCCTCCACCAACTGCTGCCCAATCTTAGAGTTGGGGGTGATGACGTCTTCAAACCCAGCTCTCAAGCCCGTTCCAGATCTGCAAAAGTTAGTCACATACTCAGCATCTGACCATCGCGATGCGACTTACTTGATCATGACTATGGCCATATTCCGCACCTTATCCTTCAAATTCACCTGCGTACGATCCTGCAGCAACCGATGCTGAAACTCATCATGCTTCAAAATCTGAGAATAACCGCGCGGGTATGTAGCCATATACTCGACAAGCGCCTCCTCCGCCTCTGGCGTCCATTCAGCCCGCGACTTTCGCGGCCTGGCCGCAGCGAGGGGCCGGAAATTGGCCCGCGCAAGTTCCTTTTGGTCTCGGAAAGTTGATGTGGGAGGGGCTTCTTCGGTCATATTGGGAGCTTCGTTTTCGGACGGACTTTCTTCTGGCTCAGCCGGTTGGAAGCCCGTGTCCTCGTCTCTGGCTCGTGGTTGATGGCTGGTAGGCGCGCCAGACGAGTTGGGGTCGATGCGGACGCGCTTAGCTCGCTCTCGTTGCTGTTGGACCCCAGCGGTCCGCGGAATCGTCTCGTAGGCATCGTCCTCGTTGTCGCTCGGTTCTATTGACAGACGCCTCTTTTTCGGAGCAGACTGTTGGGGTTGCTTGCTTGGACGGGATGGCCCAGGTGTGGGCTGGGTATCCTCACCGAAACCATCTCCAAATTCGACTCTTCGAGCGTTTGCTTGTCGCTCGAAAAGGGACCCTACGCGATTCTCCTTGCCCAACCTCTTGCCCTGCTTCAGCAGTCTGAGTGTTTCAGCTGTTGACTGTGGCGGCCGAGCCGAGCCTGTTGGTTCTTCCACGAATTCTTCCGCTTCTTCTTCGATTAGCCGTTGCACTTCATTGTCCAGCGGTTCATTGTCCACTGGTGGTACCCAATCGTCCTGCTCCTCAGGAATTGCCGGCGCTTCTTGCAATTCTTCCTCTGATTGCGGAACGGGTACCGGGGCCCGAGGTTGGACAGCGGCGCTCCGTTCTTTCGCTATCAGTTTGTCTATAAGCGAGGTATTCACTTCCGCGTTCGGATCAAACTTTTGACTGCTGCGCCTTCGCACTTTTCCAAAAGAGGATCTCTTCTTTCTAGGCGATTCTCGTGGGGCAGATGCTGCGCCGGGTCGATCCATTTCGGTCTGAACATTGGCCACAATGGCTTTAATGCCACCTTGGGTCTGAATCGCGCCTTCGAGTTCCTTGTTCCGAGACCGCACCCAGCCCAGCAGCCGCAGAACAAGGGAACCCCACGGGAAGTTTGCGCCCAGGCCATCAATATCGGCAACATCTCCTCTATCGACTGATTCATCGTCAATCGAAAAAAACCCGCGAATTACGTGTATTCGTTCGATGACCTTGCTCTGGAATGCCTGTGGGAGCACTGAATCTTCACCGCCGAGCGCAGTTACGTTCCAACCTCGTATTAGGCCATTTTCTGACTGGAAGAAGACATCCTCCATGATGTCATCAGGATTGAAATTATCTTCGGTCAAAGAACGCTCTAGGTAGAGGATGGCGAGCTGCGTCCGTAAATCCAGCGCTAGTTGGAAAGTCTCATGCAGCACCGCGCTGTCTCCTGTCGAGGGATCGCTGCCGAGGATTATATCTCGTAAGAACTGAGTCGGGAAGAAGCTGTCCAGCTCGCGGAGTGTATCCCATGTGTCTTTCTCGCTTCTATGTGTGTGGATCATTTGCTTCGCGAAGATCAACATGTTCGCCATATAGAGGACAAGATCCAAGCCAGTTCGTGCCGCATCTGGATCACGGTGCGGTCCAAGCAGCGCGCGATGTACTGCTTTGAGCGAAATGAATCTCTGGTGTTCTCCGCGAAAGCGACTGAGGTGTACGGTTATCTCTTCGTCGAAGTCTCGGTAGTCTGCGCTGAAGCGGGAGTCGGGCATCTGCATGTCGTGGATGTGCTGCTGGTCCTCGTCCACTCGGCCATCCTCTGGCGCAAGGTGGCTCAGGAATTCCTGCGAAGTCTCGTACAGCTTGCGCAGCTTGCGGATCATAGAGGCTGGGTCTAGCAGTTCTGCCTCCACCATAGAAAACGATGAAATGGCAGTTGTTCCGGACATTTCAGATACTGTGCCCGGCGAGCGATGGGGGACGGCAGCTGGGGCCCCATGCCGCGGCGGCGTGTTCGGAATTTCTTCGATAGCGATCTGTGTGTCGGCTTCTTCGACGGTCGCGAGGTCTGCCCCCAGAGCGCATTAGCAAGTGATACTTTGGCAATGTCAGATGGCGCGCATATGCTGGGTGCCACTACGGAGGGAGGGCTCACCAATCGCCTCCTTCCGTCCTTTTCGCTTGGTTCGGGGTTTTCGCGCAGCGTCCACTTCCTGTTCGCTTTCACTCGCAATGCTGGTGACGCTAACCTGACGAGCGCTACGACGCGCGGGTTTCGCCGCCTCAACGGGCAGCTCGACGTCTCTGCTCGCGCTTCTCGCTCCTCTTGGACGCGTCGCGCGGCCAGTCCGCGGAGTGTTTGGCTTGGACGGTGGTTGCGGGGTCGGCGTCTTGAGACGGCTGGATGCGCGCACTGCGCGGCGGTCGGCCATTGTATGTGAAGAGATGCGACACGCGCAGCGGGCCGGCCTTCTGTCGTAGGAGCGCTGAGACGACAACGGACGCGTAGGTTGTCGGCGGAGTGTTTGTTTTCGGTGGTCTGGATGCGGGAAAGCTGCTGACATAAACTCGGCAGCGGGGCGCCTTCACGTGACACTCGGCTCACGTGACGTAAGGCTCGTCCGATTGCAGTTTAGCGTCTGCGGCTGAGCCTTGCCGGCACCAGTTGACCTGGGGCTAGCGACGCCCCGTGGAGCCACTCGACTGACAAGGGGAAGGGGACACGGTCTGGAGTGTGCGAGAGCATTTGTTTGAGTGCTAAGACGAAACATCTCTCGTCGTTCGTTCAGCGGTGCATCATTCACACTCCCCCCTTTTTCCTGCTTTCTGTTGGCGCCGGCCGTTCGTCCGCTCTGCTCGGGGGTCCAAGGCTACCCACAGTACGTTTGAAAAGGACGCATACCCCTTGCGCACATCCCCGTAATCGATCGACCTCCTAAAAACGTCGCCGCGCCCAGCTCAGCAGCATCGCATCCCCACTGCTCGCCTCCGACTACGCCGCCGCGATCGACATCGCTTCCTAACCGTCTATACCTTTGCACACCTTTCGGTTCTTCTACGGTCCCGCCCGTTGCACACCGCGCTCGCCGCCTTTCCCATCTGTCCCGGCGCACTCCCAGCCAGTGCCTTAGACCCCTGTCTACGTTTTCGTTCTCGCCGACACCATGAGGCTGCGACAGCCACGGACGACCGCCCTCCTCCTGCTGCTTCCCGCGCTGCACGTCTACACCGCAAAGATCCTCACAGACCCCGAGATAAATCAAGTCGCACGGGCAGCCGCCGAATCTTCCCCTGCGCTTGCCGCTCCGACACCAGCTACAGTCAGAGGCACCAAAGATGCGCCCGTAGACGGATTCGACGGGAAGCCCCACGAGGGTCCTTATGTGGATGATAAACCAGTAGCTTCCAAGAAAGGGCCCGGAGGCATAGAAGAGCTGCGACCCGGCTCCCGTCTCAGCCCGTCGCAAGACTTGACCAAAGAACAATTGGAGAAAGTGGCAACGGAAGATGACAGCGTCATGAACGATCCAGACAGGGCTGCACCGAAGGGGAACACAGGGACGGAAGGCGGAGTGTCCCAGAAAGACAAGGAACGCATAGAACATGAGGGCAAAACAGGCTCGAAGATGGAGAAGATACCGGAGTCGCCGAAAGAGGCGCCAGTACCACCACACGGAGAGCAACAGCACATCAAGGACAAGCAAGATTCCGAGGCCGACACAGAAGGGCGTGTTCTTGGTGCGCAAGGGCTAGAGGTGAGTCGCAACATCGGCTGTAAAAGTCCATGTCTAACAAGATGACAGAAACCTACCGACCTCCCCGACTCGCCCCATGACATCCCGCACCCAGTGCCGCCCGGATCCTCCAAGGCCGACCCGCTCGATACAACACCACCGAAGACGATTTCCAACGCGCTCCCCGACGGTAGCGAAGTCGGCGGCGTCATCCGACCCTTCCACTCCCTCGTGCTTTCCTTTACCATGATCATCTTCTCGGAGATTGGTGACAAAACATTCCTGGTCGCTGCTCTAATGGCTATGCGTCATCCTCGCCTCGTGGTTTTCTCTGCCGCCTTCTCAGCGCTCATTGTCATGACCGTTCTTTCAGCAGTTTTGGGTCACGCCGTGCCCACCCTTATTCCGGAGCGCTTCACACACCTTGCCGCTGCTGGACTTTTCCTTGTGTTTGGTGTGAAGCTGTTGCGGGAGGGCATGGCAATGAGTCCCGACGAGGGCGTGGGCGAGGAAATGAGGGAAGTGGAGCAGGAGCTCGAAGAGAAGGAGCATCTTGCGCGGCGCAGAAGCAACAGGAAATCGTCCATCTCGCCATATGCGCTCGAATCCGGTCGCGCTCGACGCCCAAGGTCAAATTCCCAACTACCTGCTCCGGCACGAAGCCCCTCTTCTTCTCCGGACCGCGCTGCTTCCCCGGGCGGCTCGTCACTCGGCGGCGCTCTCAGCGGCTTGAACAACCTCTTCTCGCTCCTCCTCAGCCCTGCATGGGTGCAGACATTCATTATGACCTTCCTGGGCGAATGGGGCGACCGTAGCCAGATCGCTACAGTTGCTATGGCTGCCGGATCAGATTACTGGTGGGTGACTAGCGGAGCCATCGTTGGACACGGTCTTTGCACAGCTGGAGCCGTCATTGGTGGTCGAGCGGTCGCGGGTAAGGTCAGCATGCGTGTTGGTAAGTTCTGCATCCCACTCAACGCAAGTATACCGTCTAACACAGTCCAGTCACTCTCGGAGGCGCCATCGCATTCCTCATATTCGGCGTCATTTACCTGTTTGAAGCCATCTACCACGAGTAGACGTGCACAACAAGACAGCCTTAGCATTACACGGCGCCCTCGGTCACGCGAACACATAACAGTTATATATCCATTGTAATACCGGCTCTTTTGCGAGCTATCGACTGATCTTTTTTCTGCCTTTTTGTATGTAATATTATTGTACGGGTGACACCTACATTACGGTCGAAAAGGGATGTTATTGGGAGTTCTGGATGGAATTGCATATTCGGATGAGAGTCTTGTCTGTCGTGAGTGTATAGGGTGATGGGAAGATCGACGTGGGCAGAGACTCGTGGCATTAATGATATTTGCCGATTGTGCTGCGTGTTTTTTGTGTGCTTGGTAGTGAGACGGTGAGGTGAAGACTGTTTGCGACGTTGTGGTGCGTGATGGAGTGGCGGTGGGGATTTGTAGTGCGAATGGGATGATGGGAACATGGAAGTGGGTAGGCCCGCTTGGTCGAGATGAACATGCAGCTTTACTTTTATTGAAGTGGCCCGTGGTAATCCTGGATGGGATTTGTTATCCGGGCAGGTCAATCAGTAATGACAAGTAGGTCGATAACCCATTTTTTGCCCTCTATGCCTTCTTGCAGTGGGAAGAGCGGAGGGAGCCCTTTTGTATAGAGGAGGCCCCCTCCTTCCTAAACACTAGTCTAATTATATAGTTACGCTTACCCTCGTCCATCCTCTCTAACACTTGATGGGAGGGGTAAGGGAGCATAGCTATCTGCTAACTCGTGCGTAGGTAGTTCGTGCGTAGGTAGTTCGTGCGTAGGTAGTTCGTGTGTAGGTAGTTTAAGGTTTATGCAGAAGCTTATAATGCTGCTATTAGTAAGTTGACTACCAGTTGAGGCTAATCAGCATAATGATGAGTATTGCCAGACTATTTCATATTGACCCTTTATGAATCTTAGAGTTGAATTCCTCCTTTCACAGCGCACTGTTTTGAATTCATTAGAGTGACTGATAAACTTCGCGCGAGTCCTATCAATGAGGCTTTTTTTGAGGCTTATATGTTCATCAACTTGGTGAGTCCATAGCTTATGGGGATTTGTGGGTTTCCTTTTAACCTAGTTTAAGCTCCCGAGTCGCTACGTTGTTGTGAGTCAGTCCAGCGCTCTAGCTTGGAAATCCAGACCCCCAGAAATAGTGTCTGTGCAAAACGGAGTGATGATAACAATTCCCCTACTAGATCGGACGGCAAAAACTGCAGGGAAATTGCAAATTGGTGGAAAGTTGAATGTGAGGCCTCTTCCACTTGGTCCAACCCCGAGCTTTGGAGTCCCACTTACTTTTCACATATTTCTTTTCTTCAGGGGGCCATACGTCCGTAGTACATTTCGCTGCCACATACGACTTAACCTTGTTCCAATGTACACCTTGACACTCCTTCAACTGATTCATATAATTGTAAGTCCTTCGTAGCTCAGATGTTTACAGTGTTGACATATGGTCATATATATTAAATGTAGATTTTTTGGAGTACGAGTATCTAAAATTCCGTTTATATTATAATGAGTGGAGGTGGTGACATTTTCGTAGAGGCCCCCTAGAACGCCTTATTTCATTGTCGACAGAGCAGAAGGCCACCAGGTGCATTTCAAGCATCTTGTAGGCTACTCACTGCTCCGAATGGCACAGCTAGCTTACCTCCGGAGGCACGGTAGACTACACACTATCTTACTGGTTCAGTGTTAACTACACGCCTTGGCACTGTAACTTGTCGCCCTGCACAGCCCCCACGCGACCAACATGGCAAATGTAAACCACATTTGAGGTTTTAAATATTGAAAGTGTGCTATACCGTACTAAGTATCACACCACATGAATCCTCTGTATATACGAGCTAGGCTGAATGTTGCAATGTGTCTTGCGTGCTCAAGCAATGTTTCACGTTTTAGTTGCGGATGCGCGCTTCGTACAACAACTTCAGAGGCGAAAACCGGAGATTTAAGAGCACTGAAACCCCTAACATGGAGCCATGTTTCAATTCTCATGCTCCGTAGCGGTCTACGCCTGATTTCTTACTGCGCTCGCCTTGCCACCGCATCACAGGACCACTAGGAAATAGAAACTTTTGTCTAAGCCTTCTCTCCATCGCAACGGAAGGTGAAACAATCAGGAACCCTCCCAGAAAGTGAGATGCCGAGGGAGATAAAGCGAGCAATATCCTGAGCGGTGTCATTGCGAAAGCATTTTCAAAACAGCCGAATCGTTACTCTGACTATCTGTACATCTTTCGTATTAAGCTCGCTCTTCTCCTACGGTCACTGAGTACTGTATATGCACAGGATTCTCCTGTTATCACCATTGCTCCACAGACCGAAGTTCTATCGGCGGGTAAGGTGCAAACTGCATTTCCGAAGATCAGTAGCCTCACAGCCAATAGCCGAACCACGACTGTAATTGAGGGAACTACCACCAGTGAGCAATCCGACAACTTATCTTTTAGTACAACTTCTAATAGAATACAGTTCTTCCTGTGTGGTACTGTAGCCCTGAGGAAACAGCCGCTGCCTGCAAGACTGCCCACCTCCAGCCGAAGGTGAACCCAGTCCCACTTCGTGCGATAAAGGCTTCATCACTCTCATCTTGATTCCTGCACTGGATTTTCTTGGGTTCTTTCTTCCGCCTCCACCTGGCCTCCCCACTCTCACTATCGATAATGGTGAGCCCAAGACCCGCCCACGGCAGACAGACGAGTCTATAACAGAGACCAAAGAGTCCACGTCTACTTCAAAACCCGAAGCGGACCCAAAAGTGCCATGCCGAGCGCCCCGATACAAAGCTGCCGACAAAGCACACACACCCATTATAGATGATACTCCACAAAGTGCACCTACGCATTCATCTATACCAAAACCCGATTACGAAAGCTACCCGGTACCTATTCTAAGTTTTATAGAAAAAGGAGCGATCGGAGCCTGCGGAGGAGGCGGGAGTAAAAGCGGATATTTCAGTAGTGGATTCTATCAACTTGGGGACTCGTTCTCGCGGACTGATGGGATAAACGCATTCAAGGCGTTTTGCGACCTGCACAAGCAAAATGGGTCACTACTTGGTCCGGAGGGGTACAAAAAAGACAGTGGTGCCACAATGAAGGCCTGTTAACAGATATCTCTATTAAAAAACCCATCAAGGTGGACACTAGCTGACTGAATGGCACCGCAGCGTTTATATGAAGGCATATTCGACACGAAAAGAGACGGCAAAATAACTGTACGAGCTATTTACGATGAAGATAACCGTGTCTCAATTCCCAACGGGCAAGGGGCCTTTTTAAAGGACGGCCCCGGCGAGAACACCGCCATGTCTATGGATTTCAAAACTAGAGACTGCATTAGGCGAGCCGGTTAATCAGTCGAATATTGTAAGTTTTCTGTATGGATTTAAAAAAGTGCTGTTATAGGTGCGGACTGGAAAACTCCATTAAACGCTAATGCACTCTAGGCGATGGTGATAACCGGAAAGGCAAGGAAAATTCACTTGATACGTCGCGGAAACATGGTGAAACTTTTTGGTATAAGTGTACTATTTGGGAGGTCTTCAAGACGCCGGATGTAGGGAGCAGCGGAAGTCCGCTCCCCCTATTTCCTCCATCAGAAGGTTAATTCGTGATGGGTGTAGTCCTATAGGTAGAACGCCGGATGTTTCAAGCTAGGTCCTGCATCCGGAGGTTCCGGACGAGAAGAGGGGTACAAAGGCCGCCTCTTCGATTAGCTCTCTAGAGAAGAAGAAGAGTGCTCTTCCACCTCTTCCGCTGTGACCTACGCTCGAGACACCGTTACATAATTTGTGACTGCTGAGAATGGCGGGAGGTGACTTTGGGAGGATTTCCGTGGATCAGGTGTAAATAGCATAGGCTGTTATAGATTTTTTTCCTCTGCTTACGCCTTTTCCTGCTCGAGCTTGGATGTTGGGGCGTCTGTAGTCCGGTGGCCCTCGTGTTTCGATTTGGGCGTTTTAGGCACAGGTGCCATCGACTACTAATGAACATGAATTGTTCTCCCTATTTACCATCAACGGTCCTCCGCAAAGCAACCTATTCCATCAAAGTTCCATATGCTTTCCTTCACTGGTTCTAGTATATAAGCGAGCCAAATGCAATCTGAGGACTACCTATGGTACCTCTCTTAACCTCCCAGGACCCCGAAGGGCAAGGATAAATTGGACTGATAGGTCCATTTACAGAGAATAGTCCACTTATTTGCTCGGTAGTTTAGCGTCTTTTTCAGTAAAGTCCTAATTACTAGCTTTAATACATATCAACAGACGGTATGCCAAGATCATCAAATGCCAAGAATTCATAATTCCGGCCTTGCTCTTCCTCGATCAGCAACTCAGCCTCGCCTCCCAATATCTCTTCCAGCCTCTCTTTAGCTGTCTCGGGGAACGCAAAAACGGTCTTTATAACATCATATTCGTTACCTGACGCACTCTTCTGATAGTTTCACATGAATCTCTGTATCTGGCCCCTCTACTTCCTCCTCCGTTGAGGGGTCGGCGCGCTCATATGTATTTGTCGAGCTCCCTATCCCGCGGAGATGCATGCGTTTGATCCGCGGCCATGGCCCTTCCAACAAGATGGGCAAGATATACTCAACAAAAAAGGCGGTCCATAGGCCGTTATTCCCCTTCAGGCCGGGCCCGGCAATAGGACCCAGGGGCATTAGATATACTGTAACTAACACCTTGGACGAAGAAGAAGTGTTCCAACGTAGGCCACACCGACTTCAGGAAGCGTGCCCAGAATACGTACATCAGATCATCACGAGGATCTTGGCCGTCTTCTTTATCCTCACCAGCGGTGCTGATCCGCAAAGACGTGAGAGCGGTGTAGCGACCTATGAGAGGATCGGGGACACCGACCATAAATCCACTGTTGGGGACGAACTTGATATCTTTCCGATGTTTGCGGTAGATAGCCAGGTCTCGAAGATGAGGGAAGCTAGGGAGCGGGGGATCAGTTTCGGACCATTGTTGGAGATTGCACAGGTCGAGGTGTCGGAGGTGGTTTCCGGAACCGTTTGAATGAGTTGGCGCTGAAAAGAAGCAGGCGACAAGCTTGTGGCTCATGCAACCGCTTAGTCTGACTGTAGTTGCTGAAGGGAAAAGTTGACCGGGGATTGTAACTTCCCTCCATCGTCTCCAGAGGTCAGAATGTCCAGGAACGAGATGGGGTTTCTCTAACCGAAGCCAACAGATATCAACACTCGACACGTTTACAAAGCTCCGATATGCCTGCCACAGAGGCTCTCGAAACGTGTTAGAAGTCAAAGTGTTAATACAAGCGCTGCATGGCTTACCATCTTCAGGAGCAAAGAAATCGCTGCCCTCCGCATTATCATTCTCCTCAAGCAAATTACCTAGGTAATCCCATTCTTCTTCTGGGTGTAGAACAGTCCAACACAGTTCTTTGACATGCTCCCCGAAATTCCTACCATTTGACTTCTCATTCAATGTCCTAATCAACTTTTCCTATCTTTCAAAAATATTTCCATCGAGCTCTGTCCATTCCCGCTCGAAAAAATCCGGTGGGACGAATCGATCCCTCTCGTCGTGGTAAGCCCATGGCTGGCATTTAATGTCCGAATTATGGGTGCTGAGGTCAATGGTGCGATAAAGCTCTGCTGTCTGGGTTTGAAGTTAGCAGATTGGTTTACAATAGGGTTTGGAGATGGGTATGTACGCAGGTATTGTACAGGGATGTGCACGATTCACACAGTCGTTTGATATCGGCCCTTGAGCACAAGGTTACGATTGAGCTTAGAATTTCAACAGGTAAATCTAGGATGCGAGACATTGTAATATACCAATCTCTATTCGTTAGCTGGGTGCTAACGTAAGCAATAATGAAAATGCGTAGACGGTTTTGCCCAGAGAAGGCGAGCACCAACGTTCTTTTTTATACAAGACCTTGCGAACAATGCGGCGAAGGAGGCACGGGTTAGATTACGTGGTTGTATGATGACCTAGAGAAGTGGATAAGCTTCCTACGGCCCCAACAACGTTGTCCCAGCTCGGCCCATTCCCCAGCCTCCGCAGTTCATGAAGAAACCTCGGGCTAGAGATAGCTTACTTCTGTTATTTCTCGCTTTAGATTGACGGGTACAGTGATTTTAACGGTGAGGCCCAGCTACGGGGTGACGACGGGGACCGCGAGATGGGAAGCTGGGACGGGTGGATGTTCCCGCACCCGCACGTGACCCGCTACATTAGCTTAGCAGCAAATCAAAGTAAGCTGAAATATCGTGTACATAAGAAAACTTTCACTATCATTACAACAACTATGAAGTTATCATTAGTAGTGTATAACTGATAAGAAAGCATGGTGGCTCTAAATTAACAAGTCCAACCCTATTACTGGATGTATTCTATTAAAAGCTCAACACAGCACAATGCTGCAAACGACTTCTTGTATGCTTCGAGTAGAAAAAAGCCGACGCGTCTTGCATCGCGCCTTTCCTTTCGTGGCGGAAGCGCATACTCGTTTTTCAACTCTATTTCCAATCAACTCAAAATGCACTGCCCAGCTCAGCCATGCATCCAATCGACTCGCCGGGGTCAGCGATCATCTCCCAGATTCATGGCGGCAGCGGGGCGCATGGGCTCTCTAAGAGCCATAGCGGAATATCGCCGGCGATAACGAGGCATGCGCTCCTCTGTCATAGAAATCACAGTTGCATCTTACTAGTCTCGCGACACCACGGCAGGCGTCGCGAGCTCCGCCACTGTGCAGCTTCATCTTAACCCATTAATGTTAGTCTCGAACAGTGTGATTAAGCCTTTTGCCAAGAAACACAAATGCAGGTCCTGTCGTGTTCCAGATCGACATCGGAATTTGGGCACGCTAAACCTCATGTCGGCGATAAAACCTGCAAGGTCGAGCCTAGACCTCTGTTCGGATCAATCAGTCCTAGAAGCTTGGCGACGGACCCTCTTTCCTGGAGCCTCAGACCCTTAGTCTTCGATAACGTGGCACTGGTTCTGAAGCTGAAGCGAGGAACCACGATCGCGGCTTGTCTATCGCTGCCAGAGCCACAGATACAGAACGATCAGCCAACAATGGCAGCACTGTGCATGGCTCGTCCTTTTCGGGAACGCTCTAGCTACTTCTCTCGTGGCCAGGGACCAAGGTTGCGTGGCCGGCAGCCTCCCCACGTGGAGATGTCCGCGTTTCCTAGACCGTGAGCAGTTCACGGCGAGTACTTGCGCGACTCCGAGTCTGTCGGCGCTATGCAGGAACACGCCAGCCATGTAGGGATCTATAAGGTGGCACTGCCATTTCTCCTAGAATCTCTAGACGCAAACCATCGCTCGCTTCATCACCACTCCACTCGTTTCAATCCAACCCTTTTGCGATCCAGCCCTTATTTCCTCCTTCCAACATGAAGCCTACCAACTTCATCATAGGCCTTACCGTCTTCTCTTTTATCGAAGGCATCTCCGCCTACCCAAAAATGGCCAACACCCTCCGCGAAGTCGAACAAATAGCAAAGACAAAACGTCAAGACGACGGCTCTGTCGCCCCAGTCCTCATCGGCGACATAAAAGACGGCGGCAAAACAGCAATCGGGCAAGCCATTGCCAGAATCCTCCTCGAAACCGACTCAGGCCAGAGCTCCGAAGCAGGATACAAGCCCCCAGGCGCACTGAGTTCGAAGCAATGCGCGGCGGATACTTGCTGTGTGTGGTACTACGTCTCCCAAGTTCTTACTACGACGTTCACCGGGCCTTCGGGTCGATGCAATGCTCTCGCGCGCGCGGCTATCAGACTGGGTTTCCACGATGCAGGTACATGGTCCCAACCACTGGCCGATAGTGGCAAGGACTTTGGCGGCGCAGACGGAAGCATCATCCTCTCAAAATCGGAGCTCAGCAGGTCGGAAAACAACGGCTTGCAAATAATCGCCGCCCTCATTGCAGGCTTACAACTCAAATTCGGAGTCGGCATGGGCGATCTCATTCAATTCGCAGCCAAGCACGCTGTCGTCAGTACGTTCTTCCCCATCCAGTCCCATACCCATCAAATAGGTCGGTTTCTAACAAAGTGCAGCATGCCCCCTCGGCCCCCGCATCCGCACCTTCGTCGGCCGCAAAGACAACAGCAAAGCCGCCCCAGACGGCCTCCTCCCCGGCGTCAACGACTCCGCCGACAAGCTAATCTCCCTCTTCCAAGACAAAACCATTACGCCACACGACCTCGTCGCGCTCCTCGGCGCGCACACCACCTCGCAGCAATTCTTCGTCGACAAAACCAAACTGGGTGCCCCGCAAGACGGCACCCCAGGCGTGTGGGACACGCTGTTCTACAACCAGACGCTCGGTAAGGGTCCGTTACCCAAGCAGGTCTTCCGCTTCCCCAGCGATATTGTGCTGAGTAAGGATTCACGGACGGCGAGTGAGTGGGCGAGTTTTTCGGCGGCGGGTGGGCAGAGCCATTGGAATGAAGATTATTCGTATTCGTATATTCGGCTCTCTCTACTTGGTGTCAACAACATCAACAATCTGACGGAGTGCACGAAGGTGCTTCCGAGTGCGAAACCAACATTTCAGGGGGCGGGGGAGTTGCTTACGGATCAGTAGATGCGTTGCTGTTGCTCTACTTTCTTTGCTCTCTTCTCCTTTCTCGGCTTCTATTCCTCGGAGTCGGCACATGAGGTTTTCGGAGTTTCAAGACGATATCCTGCGAGGTCCCGTGGGCACTGTATTATATTCGATATTTTGGCGAAATGGTTAGATGGGTGGCGTCAAGTCTTGTGTCCTTTCATCGGGTCAGCATTCTTCGCAAGCTGATTCTTGATCTATAACTAATTCTCTAGGTATACCGATTTTCGAAATAAGATCCAGTTCGGAAAACGTTTCTACCGCGTGCCTGTGAGATGTTGTATATGACTAGAGGGTCCTACGCTCAGTGAACTGGCTGACCGGAAGCCCTTCAGCATCGTTCCCAATAGTCGGTCCGACTGTCGGTTACTGTTACTGACAGTTGGATTCCTAGGCAGTTGGTTAGTAAGGGGACCCCCCTCTGTAACTAACTAATAGATAAGGCTGTAGTTACTATAGTAGCTAGCCTGTATAGAGATTTTATTAGTGTTAAGGCTAGAGATAAAACCTGCCTAGGGCGCTAGTAATAAGCTATGATGATTAGATACTAGATTTATTAAATCTCTTAACACAATGGGGATATTCTGGATATAATCAGTACTCCCTTTGAGCCATCGCTTATCTTTGCGCATGGAAGAGAGAGAGAGAGAGGTGAGTCAGCTTCTCGGAAAACACTACTACCATTCCGCATCATACACGAACTCTCTCATGTTACTTCAACATAACGATATACACGACGCTCAAACGCTCACAACCCCTTTACCAGCTGAACGCCTCATCCACCAACCTCACATTCACCTTGCCCTTCCTTCCAATCTCAGAAACAACAACGCGCGCCTCATCCGCCATACCATCCGGGCCGGAAACCAATACCGTAACTCCACCCTCTCCGGCATACGCAATTTCCTCTTTCAGCACTTCTCTGATGTTCATCCTATGTCCCACAAAGACCTCCTTGTCGACGCTCCGCAGCATCTCGTCGTCAATCGCATTAACAATGCCTTCAGAGCGCACACCCCAGTATAGCTTAGAAGATCCGGGGTGGGAATGCAAGTACGGTAGGACCGCAGTAATTCCAATACCTCCAATAATGCATACCAGACGCGGTGTGTCGGATGTATCGGCGTGGGTACCGTATGAAGACTCGACGAGAACTGGGAGGGTAGACCGAGAGGATAGTAGGCGAGTGAGACCGCCTTGACCGCGGAGGAAGAAGGTCAAGCCGAGCTTTGCGGGGACATGGGTGTGACCATTCGTCGACGATGGTGACGCAGTGGATACCTTTACTTCATCTTTTCCAGCCGCGGCAGACTCCTCGTCTCCGAGCGATCTGGGTTTGCGAGCTCCGCTTTGTGGGGACACTGCTGAAGCCACTGAGAAAGGATGGTTCTCCCACACGCGCCATGTCAGAGTAGGGAAGTACAAATATGCGTGGCCTGTGGCAGCGACGCTGGGGATGTCCACGCGAACGTAGTCATCATCAATTTTGGTGATCGTAGCGGTTCGTAGACCGTTCCTAGCCATGCGGAGCATGCGCATGATTCGATCGAAGCCCCATACAGCCATAGCGGTGTAGATCCAGCTTTCGTACCCCCATTGGTGCGCGAAGCGGAGGAGGATGTGGTAATAGCATCCAACAATCGTCAAGATAGACAAGGCAACATGCCATGCAAGGAACAGTTCGTATGCTTTTTGACGGAAGTACATGATGGACGTTGGGAGGAGGATGGCCATGGCCAAGGTGGCGATGATTCCCCAGTACCAGTAGGGCAACTTACTCTCCTCTGCGTGTGTTCCAGCTTCGAGTTTGAGACGGAGATATAGTATGGAGTGCAGGATAGCTTGAATACTCGCAACGCCCGCGACCCAGCGGTGGAGAAGCAAGAACGTGGAGTGGCTCCAGTCCGTGACCCAAAACAGAATGTTGTTTCGGCTCGAGTATAAGAGCAGTAGCGGGATGTTTGCGAAACTAATGACACCGACTCGGTTGGCAACAAGAGTCATAATCTCGCTCTGTGTATCGTCTGGCGTCCACGCATTGGGCTGGGCTGAGGAATAACCGGCCGCGGAGAGAATGAGGTTTATGATGAGAATGTACGCGATGAAGAGAGATTGGCCTCTTGTTGGCATGAGGCCCAGTCCGCCGGCCAAGGGCTCTTTGTGTTTCGTACCCCATAGAGGCGGGTCGATGATCCAAGCGTTGAAACGGGTGACGAGCCAGCCAGGGAATGGGACGAAGCGAAGGAATGAGAGAGCGATCGGGAGTATGAAGCAAGTCATAATTATGACGATACTGTGCACTAGTCAATATGAAATCACCATGGCCGACCTCCTGAAAATGTCGCACCTGTATTTTTCGTGTATCCCCTCGGCCTTCTCGAAGGAACCCATTGCGTTCCAGTTCTGCAAGTAGCCCTCCTCATCAACCAACATGGTTTTGTTCAACGCATCCCCACTAGTCATTGCCTCTGTGGGAGGACTGGTGATGTTGCTGAGCGTTTCCTGGTATGTCGACTTCGGGTCCGGCTGAACTGGAGCTGTGCCAACTATGTTGTCCTTCCAGTACTTCTCAAGCTTCCACTTTGACAAATCGGTGCACTTTGCGGAGATGCAGTAAGCCATGGATTGCAAGAAGGCATCGTCCGTCGCGTAGCATTCTGGCGACGTTTCCGCCATGGCCATGTCCGCCATGCCTTCCATGCCTTCCATGCCCATCATGGTCGAGCAGTTAAGAGCAGACATCGAAAACACGGCGCGACACGAGTACGCGCAGAGCGGGTTGTACATTTCGATGCCATAGCCGATGAGACCGTGGCCTTTGCGGCCGTCCGGGCCCATACATCTTGCGGTCGACAAGAAGAGGGACGCAACACCAAACAACTTGAAAAGTGACATTGCGAAAAGAAGGGGAATCGAGGACTAGGCTAATGTGAACACAAGCAGCTGGCGGACCCGACATATGTGCTTGACATCCTTGGCTTCTGGCCCGTTCCGCTGGGTCTTGCGGCGGGAAATGAATCAGACTGAATAGAAACGTGCTCATTCGCGATCAGGCTCGCGTAGTAATACGCCTTGAATGTGAACGCCAGCATTGAGAAAGCAAGCCATTCGCAGTTCTCGGTGAGGCTGCAGGGATGGCGAAGACGCTCATTGGTCGGAATTAGGGCAACCTGGGGATCCTGGTGAAAACTTGCTCATTCATGCTCTGCGCTAAATTGCAACAAACGTCCTCAGATTCATTAAGAGGCGGCGAACTCCAATGAGAAAATTGGTGGCAACTCTCGTCGGGTAGACTCGTTTGTGGTAGGTTAGACTCAATGTACGATGCCGACAAATCCGGGATTCTGGATTTTGGGTGAACTATTGCGCTAGGATAGGCGCGGATAGTCGAAGGCCCTGCGTCTCTCACCCTCTGCCGCGGATTTTGAGCAAATAATTTGGTAAGGGCTCACGTCCGTGAGACCTGTCAGGTCTGTAACAGCACAGCGGAAGAGCCTCCATTGCTCACGACCCCTCTTCGTCTTCAGGCGCGAGCAAGCGTGGAGTAAAGGTTCGCTTGCTCTACCAGTCGACACGCGCGTCTAGCACCAGGTGCCGATGTTAGATAGTGAGGAAGAGAGTATCAAAACCTCGGCGTCACGACCGTTCGCTTGCTTGGTCATATGGGGATACTGCTACGTTGTCGTTGGCATTGGGTCCCTCGTTGCTCTTTCTATGATGATGATGCCCCGATATGCTTCCCAGCTGCATCCGCCTCTGAACGCGTAGCCAGCTGCTTCCAAGCTCGCTAGGGTTTCGGGCCGTCGGCTGAGGAATCATCTCAAACGGGCGACATAAGCAGGACGTCCTTTCGTAAGAAGTGTGCAGTCCGGAAATGAGAGTAGGAACGAGGCGAGGAAGGGAGGAAACACTGGCGGAGGACAGCAAATGTCAACATGCAGTGAATGGTGCTAGGTTTGGGTGGGGCGCCAAGATGATTAGCAGGGTCTGGATTAGCTAAGCAGTGGCGCACCCGCCATGTGGCTGATGTGGGGTGAGCTATCCTGGCCAATGACCATCTATAACAGGCCCGAACGCCCAACCTTCACGGCCTTTGTATTGTAGCTATTGTTCAACTGCATACAATACTACTCAATAGTGGCGTACGAAAGCGCCTCAGTATCCTTATGGTCTCCCTCAGACCTCCGCGACGCCTCCCGTACCTTCCTGCGACACGCCGCCTGAGCGAGTAGCAAACCGCAATCGCCCAATCGATCGAAGCTACTCTAGCAATCAAGCCTCAGATCGCATCCGCGACCCTCAACCACGCTTCTCCCTCCATCCGCGACTCCGCTCCCATGGTCTCCACTGCCATCAACACGATGCCACCACAGCGGCGCGAGCCCCTCCGTCCCCCGCCTCCAGCCGTCGCAGAAGCCGAGCAACAATGGATTTTCACCGAAGAAGAGCTCCTGCAAGCCCCCTCGATCCTCGACGGCATGGCGCCGGAAGAAGAGCGCACGCTGCGTAGAAAGGGCGTCAACTTCATCCTGCAGGTCGGCATGATGCTCAAGCTGCCGCAGACCACGCTCAGCACCGCCGCCGTCTTCTTCAACCGTTATCTGATGCGCAACAGCTTGAAGAGCCGGCCGGGCTACAAGCCGCTCCATCACTACGTAAGCATCCCCCATATCGTCGGTTATCAAGCAGCGCTGAGAATATACCAGCAAGTCGCCGCTACCGCCCTCTTCCTCGCAACCAAAGTCGAGGAGAATTGTCGCAAGATGAAGGAGCTTGTTGTGGCCTGTGTCCGCGTTGCGCTCAAGGACCCGAATAAGCTCGTCGACGAACAAACAAAGGACTTTTGGAAATGGAGGGACACGATACTTTATTCCGAAGATGTGCTGCTGGAATCGCTGTGCTTTGATCTCAGCATGGAGCCGCCGTACAAGACAATGTACGACATGCTCCGGTACTACGGCATCGAGCACAACAAGCGGCTCCGCAACGCTGCATGGGCCTTTCTCTCCGACTCCTGCCTCACACAACTCTGTCTCCTCTTCACATCTCGCACCATCGCCGCTGCATCGCTATACGCCGGCGCGCGGCTCGTAGAGCTCGAGCTACCTGACGAGGACGGCAAGCCATGGTGGGAGGTCCAATTCGTCAAGCTACGAGACATCCGACGGGCATGCAACCTCATGGCAGACGTCTACGAAGCATCGCCCAACAAAGACGGCGAGCAAAGCATCTACGTCGGGCTTAGGTCGCCCGAAGACGGCATCGATTTCGATACGCCGACGCCGAGCCAGCAGCCGCCCGCGAACGGGGCGGGGCCAGATGAAGTGGTGAGCGAGGAGGGCGAGCTGGAGGAATAGGCTACTCCTGGTCTGCGCGCCCTGCTCGCGATCACCGAGGAGCTCATAGACAAGGAGCGGGAGCGGCTAGGCGAGCGACATGGATGGTGATTGAGTTCGTGATTTCTGGTTCCGTTTCGACTTTTCTGCATTACTCGACGGTTGGGGGCGTTTGCTGGGTTGGGATAACATAGGATATACCCCATTTATCTCACTTGCATACTTAGAACGAGCTTACGAATTGCAATTTGATTTACTGTCATTATGGGCATTTCCAAGTTCAGACTTATTCTACAGTAGCATCGTGTGACCTTGCTCCTATCGTCTTTGCTGTGGCTCCGAGTAATAAGTGCACAGCTCATGCGCCAGAGAGGGAGATCAGGCGCGAGTTCGTTGTGTACAAATGAGATGTGATTTTGTAGTCGGTTTGAGCAGCCTTCATAACTGTGTAGACGTTCCGCTTATTTCTGCATTGAAGCCGAGGAGCAAGGTCAAGATGGTGTCCTGGAAGCGATACATTTGGAGGTGAGTTCGTCGGTTGTGATACTCTAAGGGGAACGAGAGCAAATTTTGGGAGTGCTATTGCACGAGAAAAAGCGGGTACTTATGCGCTCTTAAGTAGCTGTTTATCCGCACGTCCTAAGTAAGATGGTATCCTCCGAGCAACGTATATATTCGAGGTCAAGGTGTCGATCTGATCTAAAGCAGCCCAAGCGAATAGATACTCTAAGTCTTCATTTGGGCTCTGGAGGAAAGGTTTACTATAAGGAGTAGAGGGTTTGGTCAGTTTTGGGGGTATGTGAGAGTAAGGTGCTAGCTTGTGACAAAGGAGGCATCTAGGCAGGGAGAAGTCTGTGCATTTTCTAGACCGGCCTAGATTGGAGGATGCTAGGAACTTGAGTTTTTATCGTCCGAAGTTGTACGGAACGGCCTGATTGGATTACTTCTGATGAAGTGGCTTTTGATAGTTGAGGCAAATTATTTCAAATTGGAACGGTCGTTAAGGGAATTTAACAGAGATAGAAGTATGATACTCGGCATGAACATGTGCAGCGTAAAGGCCCAAGTTAATAACCTAAGCTAAATACGGCTTAGCACTAAATGCGTCTTGGCAATTGGCGCCCCCCAAAGTATCGTTGACCACACCACTACTAGGCCAACACGAGCCTCAACCGTTCTGATCGTAAGATTACGCTCTTTTCATGGTACTCATCACGTCTAGTTGTTCTCAGACTCGTAAGGACGCCGGATCATAAACTCACCGCGATGCCCATGAATTTCCCAAGGTTTAGTCTGCCGCATTTGTTGCCCTACGCCGCATTGGTTGCCTAGACGTCAATCTACGTGGCTTCTGGTCTCACATAAGGAGTCCAGGCCTTAAGACCGACACTGCTACAGTACATAAGATATCTTAACGACCTCCCGTAGAACATTCGGTACATCTCCTTCCATCGTCATGCGCTCCCTCCGCAGCATCATGTGGTCCATAGCTGAAGTCATTCTTCGGCCCCCGATCGAGTACCTCCACGACAGGGCCATGCGCCACCCTAAGCGAGAAAAACGAAGAATAAAATGGCAAACCATCAACAGAGCAAACTGGAACTCGCGTCTCCCGGTCATTCGTCCTGTAGAAGAAGAACCTCTCGACTTTGGACGGGTTTCAACACAGCAGCAATCTCCCTTCTTCAAAAAATTGCCTCCAGAACTTCGAGAACTCATTTATGCGTATGCGTTGGGTGGTGAACGACTCCAGCTCGAACTCATTGACGACCTTGACACCAACGACACCAGGAAACAGCCCCCTTTCAGGCTGCGATGCCCCGAGGTCCAACGGCTCTTGGCTCTCCCGAGATCGTGCAAGAGGGTGTAAGTATAACCGTGTTATTAAATAATTTCGCACTGAATGAGACGCAGGTACACAGAAGCAACACAGTTCGTCTACACCCACAACACCATCTCTTTTCCGAACATCACAGCCTATGTCTGCTTTCAGCGCCTCGTTCCCCCCGACACCTTTCACTCCATCCGATCCGTCCACCTAAAATGGTCGCATTGGCAGACCAGCGACATTTTCGATTTCCTCGAGGGAATTCCGCCCTGGGACAGGGTATGTTGGACGCAATTTTGGCAAGAAGTCATGAAAATGAAGGGATTAGGGTATATGAGGGTTGACATGGAAATTGTGCCAGATCCTGTGGATCCGGGCTACGAAGATATCTTGTTTAAGCCGCTGGTGGAGACTGGGAGAGTAGTGCAGGAGATGGAGGTGTGTGTGAATTGGGAGTGGCCCGATTACCCGAATTCGACGTATACAAGCGAAGACCCAGAGACGTATCCGTTCACTTTGAAAAGGGGAAGGCCATTTCCGGATTAGGTGCCCCAGATGTTATTGAAAATTTCTGTCCGCAAGTGGAGACGCCACGTCTACAAATTTCATATCCGCCAGGTTCATATCAAATACGATCTTCCAACAAAGACTCATCGCCTTCTCAGCCACTAGAATCTATCTCCTGACTTTGAACCAACGTAATTCACCCATTCGTAACTCCCCTAAAGCTTTGCTTTCGGTGGCACTATCGGCGTCGAAAAAGATCCATCGGCTCCAATAGTCGAGCCACCCGGTGCGACAATAATCCACGTCCCAGTCACAAACAGCGCTTTCGAATCGGCGTTCATTTGAGGATTATTATCAGAATCCGGCTTGTTTTGCCAGTTCTGGACGAGTCCCACAGCATTTTTGAAGCCTAGACAGAAACACATGGCGTTAGCGCAGTCCGTCTGGAAATGTAAGTACTTCAAGAGTGAAAGAAGAGCTCGTCCTTACCATACGGGTCAGGTTTCATATCTACAGTTGACGGGTGCGCATGGGACGTATGCGTCAACTCGTGCACGATGGCCTTGTCCATCAAAACAAATGCGTCGATCGGGGTATAGACAAATTTAGCCGCTATCGGTATGACCGTCTTACTCATTGCCGTGTAAAATGGCTGATTCAGGTCGATCAAACCCATCACTTTGTACCCACGCGCATTTCGTAAGTACCACGGGCAAATTTGTATCTTGCTATATTCGCCAGTCCAAGTCATTGTGATCATCAAAGTAGGCTCCCTTAGGTTGTAGCAGTGCGCGAAGCGCGACTCAAGCTCCTTCGGTTTGTAGGCGAGGTTGCGATTTTTGTTTATGTAATTCCCGTCAGCGCGCTTGGTAATGCGCTTGGTGGTATAATAGAATCGAACGTCTTGGATACCTCCCGGTACGGTTTGGTCCTGTTGGTTGTGCTGACTAATGGCAGCGAGATGGGTCAAGCGTTGCAACACCATTCTTGGAGCCTGCGTAACGGGCCGCCCAAAAAGCGTGTTGTACCAGTTGGCGACGTTTGGATTGATAGGAGTTCTGTTGAGCTCGGTTACGGCGTTCGCGATCAGACGGAAGGCGGCGTCAATCTTGTTTTGCACGAACTGTGTGTCGCCTGCGTTAAGAATGAATACAGTGACTTAAAAACAGTGGCAAAGGGGAGCTAGTACGAACCGTCACAGTCTTGGTCAATCATATAACTTTGAACGCCGGTGAGAAGACTCAGGAGCATCGAGAGGAGTGTCCAAAGCCGCATCATTATGGACAAAGGTTGTGAGCACTATCGGCGCTATGGTAGGTAGTAGGAGCAACGTTTGAAGTGAATGGATTGATGGTAGCGATTGAGGAAGAAGTCTCACAAGAATCATATCTCTTCCAATTGAGGAAGGCAGCGTCTATTTGATGAAATTGGTCAAGGCTGCATTGTCGAGCTCCAGGCCACGTAAACTGTGTCGAGCTCCAGACCACATACACTGAATGCCACCAACTGCATAGAAATAGATCTTCCTAGATCGATTCATAGAGATATGCCACCAAATTTACTGTGCTGAAAGTAGGGGCGCAATCACGGAGCCGTTCGGGCAGTCCCCGTACTGACTTTGCATATGCCTGTTGCGGAGTAAAGCGACAAATATTTTCAAATGAACATGTCAACCGTCCGAGTCTATCGAAGGACTTTGACCATTTCATTAAAATAAGCTTCAATTGCCATTCATACCAAAGTCGGGGCCGATAGAGGCTTACCATCACGGCCAGCACGCTAACGTTCTCTCGGGGATCACCGAAGGGTGAAAATGTGGCATCTACCGATTGCCGCAGCTGTTTCATCTATCTTGTCGGAGTGCCGCAACTGTGGCAGTTTCGCATTGTGGTTAGTACAATACGCCGCAAATCTGGCATTTCCTAGATCTTGATTTCTTGCAAAGTGCTGCAAACAGGCACCTGCGAACCCCGAACCTTTGCTGAAGACTGTAGCCCTGAATTAGTGACCATAATCTCGAGCTTTCTGGCTGAAGAAGGTACGTACTGTTTTTCGCCATAAATCTTTTCTTTTTGTTACTTGTGAGACTTTGGATTGGATTTCACTCGACCGAGTCATAGAGACTGTGCGCTTTGTTTTCGTATGAGGAGACATGGGGCTAGTCTCTGTGCGAGGTAGAGTGCCGAACCGAATCTTCGACCAAATAATATAGTTTGTTTGGATAGGCCAAAGTGTTGCAAATGCGAGGGAACGGAGTTGGGTCCAACAAAGGCACATGATGCAGCATCAGTGCCACTGTGTCGTAAAGCTACCCTTCGCCACACAGATTAATCCTACACGAGGATGCAGCAAAAATTGCACTGCTTAATCTGCTCAGCTCTCGTTATCATCTTTGCTATCTCCCATGTGGAAGCATCCTGCCACGTATGATATGCCTCCTAAAGGTTGGTTGATAAGACGGATGTCAGTTCTATAAAGAGAAAGCAGTATTCTCGTTAGTTACCATCAAAAATTTCAAAAAATACCCGGAAAAATCACGCAATCATGAAAAGAACTTTTCGTATCCTTGTCATAGTCGTGCAGGCTGAATGGATACATGGCCAAGACACTGCATTTACTTTCAAGGAAAAGGCCATCACTCCAACCGCGTCAGGCCAAATAGGCATCAACCCTGTTTCAGTATACCCACCCGAGTCATAGTAAGTTCTTCTCAAACTCAAGTCAATCATGAGTTCGACTAATCAGTTCCATAAAGCCAAAATGTCGGTCCGAACACACAGTGGTATCAAACAGAAGGTGGAACCACAAAGGTATGCAGTTCCCATCGGAAGAGGCAGAATTTTCATCTCATTGTGATGTTAGTGGATTGGAGTGAACACAGAGTACCTTACCGACCTCCCATATACAACGACGGTCGATAACCAGCCCTCCACTACCACCATCCCAGCACCAATCGTCGCAGTCACAGCAACGGCGAGTCAAGCAGGTACAGAACCTGGCGACGTTAGTGTCGCGTTTTCCCCGAAGCTTCTCGAGGTGTTAAACAAGCTCGCTAGCGAGGCAGAAGCTGCCTGTGGGGCAAAAAGGAGGCGAACGTCTTGCGATGTCAATCAAAGATTCGCTCAAAGCGTAGCTGAGCAGGCGAGGCCGGGTGGCGCCTTGGATTTCATCGATGCCGGAATTGAATCTATGCTACCTACTGTCACTGCTGCCGATGTCGCTGCTGTCATGAACGCCGCGAACGTTGCAGGCGGTCTGGTTGGTATCGCCATTACTTGGAAATTGTTAGGAAAGCTTCCAGCCATGACCTTGTCTCATGCTTCGCTTCATACTAACGGAAGCAATGATGAAAACAAGTGTTCGGCGGATGCACCGACAGGGGATGATGCTGTAGGTTCACTGTCTACCAGCTGTCCAACCATATGAGTATCGAGTCTAACAGCTCTTAGCCTTTCTGTACAGACGAGGAATGTAAAGGAGATAACACAAAACGCGACCAGAAATGCGCAGAGGTACGCTATGCTTCCTCCAACACACCATGGGCAGTCAGCAAGAACTCACACTCGATAGGGTAAATACAAAGGCTGTGACTGCTTGGCCACAGCCGAAGTTGTGGGCCCAATTGACGCGGACATGACCATCTACGACTTCGGCCTAACTTGGATGGAAGAGCAACAAAAGCTTATTCAAGACCTCAACGACGAGGCAAGCAAGGCACCGACGCCTTCCGCCAAGTCCAAAGCCCTCTCCGTCATTTTTCAAAACTATGGAGATGAGTCTAATTACATCAACTTGTGGATCTTCATCACTACCGACATTGGCGTATCAGCCATGTGCCGTAACAGCACCGAGGCAGTATCAGTACAAAAGGCTCCAAACGATCTAAACTTGGTAAAGAACCCGCCGTGGCCAGGAGGTACCTTCGAAATGACTATCGAAGGGCTGGGAGACTGCGAGTACAAGAACGATGGAAGTAACACCGGGGCGCTTTGGTGTAGTGGAAGGGGCATTTCGTGCCAAGAGGATGATTTGAGGCAGAGTGGACAGGCTCAATTTTGTCCCAACCTGGATATCTGGGGATTTAGCCACCATCCCGTCGTTTTTTGTGAGTGGTAGATTCGTTAGCGTACGGCGTTGTTTTAGAAGTATTGTTGGATCGTGGTCTAGATTTCTCCTTGGGTAACTTGGGCTGTGGCTTCTTAGGGATTTTATTTCATTCATCACAGTCTTTACCCTGCAGTTTTATTTTTTACATGTCTTTGTGCACTCGACCCCAGAGGCATTAACAACTTGCGAAACGATACGGCCTGAACTATCAAGCACAACCCTTTTTCTTCCCGTTGGCAATATCGCAATTGCAATTTTTCATTTTTACATGAGCCTGTAAAAACTCTCAACGAAACGGGGGGTCGACGGACGTTCCGATGGTGGGGCGACGCAGCGTCTGAAGTGGAAAAGACGACAGGGGTATCCACGCCACAATTGGTTATACGAACGAGCGAATCAGCGATGCGAATGCTGTCCATCATCCGAGGCCCACAGGTTCCCAAGTGACGACACTACGCGACACGTCCCCTCGTATAAGTAACTTAGCGGTGAGGGATAAATGTCCGAAGCGAGGGGCGTATAAACCGACCTGTATCTCTCGTCTTTTTTGCGTTTCTCGGTTGCGGAGCAGCACCGCCGGAGTTCCTTTCACATGTGAACGCAGTCCTTAATACGACTCTACGAACTGTCCTTTCCGCACCTACGGATCCGCCACAAGCCTTATACCCCCCTCCCAAGCTGTCGAATCCTTTCCGCACCTTCTATCCTATCAACGTCTCCATATAGCAACAATGGAAGCAACCCCCACCGCCCTCCTAAAATTCCTCCTCCCGAAAACCCCCCTCCTCGTCAAAACCGCCCTAGCACACACCCTCTCCCTCTCTAGCACATCCGCAAAATGGGACCTGCGAACCGAAATGACAGTAAAAGTGTTGCGCCACATGCTCGGCCCGGAGACAAAAACATCCTCCATTACGCACGCGCAGAAGCTCACCACCAAGGACCCGGGTGTGAAGGGCAAGGTGTGGGTGAGTCGGGTGACGGTGCCGGAAGAGGACAGGGGGGATGCGAGTAGAGACACGGTGCTTGCGGCGGTGAGAGAGATGGGTGATGGGAGTGAGGAGTGGGAGGAGCCGCCGGCGAGGAAGTTGGAGGTCGAGTGGACGGGGTATCGCGGCGGGGTTCATACGAATACGCCTGAGCCTGCGAATATGAGTGAGAAGGAGAAGTTTGACAACTTGATGAAAGAAACGACATCCAAGGTCACTGTCCTCTACTTCCACGGCGGGGCGATGTATTTGCTGGATCCGGCGACCTACCGCCCCATGGCTTCTCGTTTGGCCCGCGAAATGGGCGGCCGTGTGTTCAACGTCCGATATCGTCTCGCGCCGCAGAATCCCTTCCCAGCAGCCCTGCTGGATGCATTTACCGCGTACCTCAGTCTCCTCCACCCGCCACCAGGATCGCCCCACGAGCCTGTCGCAGCAAACGAGATTGTCTTCGGCGGCGACTCAGCGGGCGGCATGCTCTGCTTGGTCCTGCTACAAGTGCTCCTCCATCTCCATCGCAGCAACCCAAACAAAGAAACGCTCCCCACCACAGAATGGTATGGGGAAAACGTGGACATCCCCCTCCCAGCCGGCATCGCCCTTAGCTCCCCGTGGCTCGATGTGACCCGCAGCCTCCCCTCAATCGAAAACCTCGCCCACTACGACTATCTCCCGCCCCCCTCCTCCATGCAAAAAATGCGATACCCACCCTGCCCCGCCTGGCCAACATCACCTCCGCGCGCAGACCTCTACTGCGAAGCAAGCGCGATGCTGCACCCGCTCGTATCCCCCGTGCTCGCAAAGGACTGGCGTGGCGCACCCCCCGTGTTTTTCAGCCTGGGCGAGGAGATGCTGAGGGACGAGGATGCGGTGCTGGCGAAGCGGCTTGATGCGCAGGGCGTTGTTGTGCGCTGGCGCGAGTTCGAGGCTATGCCGCATGTGTTTGGGATGATGCTTGAGGCGCTGCCTGCGAGTAATTTGCATTTCGAGGAGACTGCGCGGTTTTGTAAGGAGATGGTTGAGGGGAAGATTCTGCAAAGCTCCGGGGAGATTATCATGGCGAAGACGTTGGCGAGGAAGGAGGTTGCGTTGAGAGAACTTACGGACATTAGGGATGAAGAGGTGGAAGTGACCACGAGGGGGGCGAGGGATAGGATTGCGGCGAGACATGGGGATGTGGTGGCGGAGATGAAGCCGATGCTGTGAGTCGGGCTTGTTAGTAGGTACGAATGGAGATGTACGCCCGTACCAACGATCCTCATTCTCGAAGAAAGTCCAGTCCCAACTGCTGATAATAAATGCTTGTAGGATTAGAAAGTCCTACTGCGAACTTCAAAATCGATTTAGTCGCGGAACCGAGATAAACGGTCGCAGCCTCGGTGTGAGCACAAATTGCCACTCGAAGAGCGCAGGAACAGGCTGGTCATTAGGAGTGAGTATAATCAAGAGTTGTACTCAAATCGAAGAATCTGAGTCCTAGAGAGGAATCTAGTGACTGATAGGGAAAGCTTGCGGGAACAGGAGCGTCCTACTGCGACCCCGAAACTGACAAAAGCGCGACCAAAGTGAAATGATCGTAGCCCGAGGGCGCGCAGCAAAAGAGGCTGCACGAAGGACGTCTGGAGTCCGATATGCGCTTATTGGCCACTCTTTCTTATCTCCACCACTTTAAGCCCATGGGGTGGGCGATCCCGGCCTGCATACCGCCGCGCAACCTGATTCGCGGTCCGGACAAAGCACACGAGGCAGAGAACTAGGCAAATCGCAAGCTGCAGCTAACCGGTGAGGATTTTTTACATAAGGCGATCAGCACATCAATCAAAATCCAGTTCCATTCCTACTCCAACGACTCGATCCTTACTTCTTCCTTACGAAGGCACCATGGCGGTATCGCTGCCGAAAGGAGGCTCAGACGTTGGCTTCCAACAACAGGGAACCATCGACTGGGGCCAATTAGGCGCGCGTACGGTTTCATTCTCTGTCGATGTCCTCTCCAGATTTACAGCCGCGAACGTAGATCTGTATACCTTTGAAATGGGGCGCACCGTTTGCAGTCAATTCGAAATCTCGCAGCAAGGCCATCAAAACGTCGAAAAAGCGCTGTCGGCCTTGTACTCGTACAAGCTCCCGGGCACTCTCCTCTGGTTCGGATTTGGAGCACGCCATATCGTTCGCCAGCTCCCCACGACTCACCAAGGCTTCACTTGCGTCGCCTTGTGCGGTGCGCTGTCGGATTACTACCATCAAGATATTGCGTCAGAAATCTTATTCGAACTCGTAAAGCTGTACTCCCCTTCACCCGAAATTCTGACACCATCGACAATTCAGTGGAAAAGTCTGGTTCAAGCGTGCAGCGGCATTTTCGCCACATCTCCGTTCGGCACTCTTGTGGAAGAGTTGTTACAGATGAACCCGTATATCTGGAGTGTTGATTCCGCCCAAGGAACCTTGAACTCCCAGAATGTCCAATCGTTAAGTGATGACCATTGGACGAGAGACGGTTGTGCCACCGCGAGATCGATCGCAGAGGTGGTACACGCCATTGGTCGACTTTCGTGCGGAAAACTCAAAAGTATCAGCGTTCTGGGCGGAAACGATATCGGGTGGTTAGCTTCAGTATCAGAATGGCTTTTTAGCCTCCGGATACGGATAGAAGACGCCAGTGGTGTTGGACTTTACTCGAACTATGAAACAAACAGTGCCAGCCCTCAGGTCACTTTCAAGTACCATCAGCGAAACGACCAAGACCCCGCAGAACCTCCTTCTTCTACCCAATTGGAGATTGCGTCTCGCACTTTCATCCTAGAAGACGCAACAAGCATTCTTCGACATCGCCCTGAAGGGGCCTCCAACAGTGGCCGCGTGCCGTGGGATCAGTTACTTTTCCGCACTTTCGGCAACGATTTTCAGAATATTATGGAACAAGATCGTCAAACTCTTGCCGCAATATTCGGAAGTGCCGCAAGGCTTCTCTTAGGCTTCGCAACGGCTGAGCCAGGAGTCCCTGCTCGGGTCATTGCTACATGGGATCGGTACAGTTCTGGAGCCTATGGAAAAGGCTTTATTCGGACACTCACAGAGGGGCTTCCCGAACTGGCTGATCTCCGGGCCGCAGTTGAGAATTCGTTCAAGGGGAGCTTTGACGAAGCCAAAACGGCATATGAGAGCCATATATCAAGGCTCAGTCTCAATTGTGGCTGTTCAGTCTGCGGACCCGAGCAGGAGCCAGTGGTTTTGCGGTTCTGTCGTGTTGTGGTTATCGAAACAATCATCCGACTGGTGTTAGACCTTTCCGCGATGGAGGTGACGGATGGGTTATATCCGAAAAGAGTGGGATTGGAGCGCCTTTATGAGAGTCAGAAGACAAAGAGACTGCGGTATTACATTCAAGCCAAACGTCCGGGTCCAGCCCAGATGAAACTCGTTATCGATTTTATCCCGTTCTCTTTCGTATACCTCGACAGGGCAAGAACAGGTCTTGCTCAAGAGATAAACGTACTAGAGAGTTCCATAAATCTTTTCACTGGATCCAGCTCGTCAGCTCTGGAGGAGGTTCTGTTCCGAGAACCCAATATTTCTGCCATCTCTGTGGATGGAATTGTCATCTATTCGCAGATCCTTCACGAGCTCAGCGACAGCGCTGAGATTGCTGGAAGAGTATTCGTAGGAGCCGGATGCATCGAACATGGAGGAAGGTGCTTCCTCAGGATAATTGATGCACTTCTACCCGAGCCGAAGGTGTCTGAGAAGAGCCTGGATTCCGCACAAGAGTACGACCGGTCGGAGATAGTGATCACGCAGACGGCACGAGGGCTCGAGCTCCGGGTGGATCTTCAGGCGTCTCAAAAGGACGCATTGCCTGTGCTGAGCGTGCGACCGTGCGACTTCGCTGGAACTATTGCATCCATGCGAGGATGGGTCAATTGCAGCAGACGCGGCTGTAGAGAACTTCTCTCTACTGACGAATCAGCTTCTGGGTGGTGCAACATACTTGGAACAAAAGTGTGGGTAATGAGAGGCTGTTCTCTTGCTAAAATAGCAGGGCTGCATATGGTATCCGTATTAAGGGATCGTTTCGTTGGTCTCCTAGTCGAGAAGTCTTGTTTTCAATGCGGTCTGAGGCAGGCTATCAAAGAGGAATTTCAAAGGGAATTTTGGTCAGATGTCGGTATGAGGCCTAGAGAGCTGGTGGGTGTAGTGGTGTTCACAGGAGATGGGTAAAAGCGCTCTGGGAAGGGACCCGGCATGACGTAAGCATTTCTCAGCCGCACAATGAAGAGTACATAGTGCGACTAGCTCGAGCCCATTTTGCACTCGCAGAGTTCCAATTGATCACCTAATATCCCTTACTACGTAGCGAGAACCACGCTGGAACGAGAAAAGAACAGGTACTTAGACTTTAAGGAAATAGCGACGCTTCCTACACTGAGTTATCTATATTGTTCCGCTTAGGTTAAATTCTACGAGTCTTTCTTAATCTCCCAACCGCCACTACAGAAAAATTACCAAGCTCATCGTCGGTCTTCGCGCCTAAAATTGGGCCCTTAGTTCATAGCGTAGCGGGACTCTTCCACTAGAGCTTTAATATAGGCCTTTAATCACTCTTAATAGTTATAACAGATTAGTATCCAAGCCTTGAAGCCTCACCATCACGCTAATAGGTCATCTTCAGCCCTGTGGCGGCCGTGTAAGGATAATTCATACACCGTCGCGACGCCAATCAGTACTTCTCCACCCTAAGCGAAGTAACCCTGGTCATCCCTAAGAGTCTGCACGTCTCACATAATTAATAATTACAGTGTACCTAATCAGGATCACAGGAATTAGCAAGCCAAGCTTGTGGCTAGTGATCTCGTGGCACTGCACCCACCCAGAAATTAATCGGTAAGGCAGTGTCTCGCAAGACAAACCCGCACGCACAATCACAATGTGCGATTAACTTGTGCGACATTATTTAGGCTACGACTACCACTACGCTTACAGCTATTAAAGATGCACTACTGCCCTGGTACGCCCTGACTAGGCACTCTGTGTGCCAGCAAGCGGCAACTATCGAGACCTTCCACAGGTTCTCGATTTCCAATCAAGCTTTTGAAGAATCCTATGCCGTCTAGAGACACGTATCGTCGAAGTATCTGTACTCGGTGTAGGCTGTGATATCGTCGACGTAGTCGATCTTGTCCTATCAGATAGGATGCCGCCATTGCAGATTTGCAAGGCGCTGAGCTTCTCTTCCACATTTTGATACTCACGATGATTGATCCCAAAGACATTGCGGTAACCAGCTAGAGCCCTCGTGTACATCCTTCTAGCTTCGTCTCTATCCCCCTTCTCAGCAAACAATAGACCCATATTATAGGCTCTATGAAGCGCAGGTACGTATGACGCAGCGAGGTCCAAACCTAAGACTTTCTCGTAGCCTTGCAGCGCCCGAATGTACATCTTCTCCGCCTCGGCCAGCTTGCCTTGGCCCACGTAGAGGTTGCCTAAGTTGTTGACTGTATTAAGTGTCGATGTATGGTCCAGTCCAAGTGCCTCCTCCTTGCCTTTCAGCGCCCGAATGTACATCTCCTCCGCCTCGGCTAATTTTCCTTGGTCGGCGTAGAAATCACCTAGATTATGAAATGCCCAGTCTAGCCCATCTCTATCCACCTTCCCATCCACAAAAAACAACTCCTGTCGTGTTGCGTGCTGAAGGAGTCGCCGTTGCAACAGCCACCAGTTCTTCTCACTTGTGCTTGGAACCTTCGAGGCAACGCAACTGAAGGCCAATCTTGCTAATTCTTTATCCCAATTCTTATTAAGTTCAAACATCGTCCACGAGTGCACACAACTACGCACAGTATATCCTCCAGGCTGTAGTGACTGGTCTGGGTCAACCATGCCGAAACTACACAGCAGACTAACATCCTCATTAAAACTCAGTTCGTCCTTAGTAAGTTACTGCACCCATTTATCATCTGCAGAATTAGCATGTTGAAGGAGTTTAAACCACAGATCTTGTCTGTTAAAATAGGCCTACAGCTTAAGCAATCTGGCTAATGCAGCATTCTGTTATTTAATCTAGTTAAAGGTAATCTGCTATGTCGTGTACAGTGATTAGTCTTTATATAAACTTAATCTTAGACTTTTTATCTAAAGTTTTAACTATAATGCATAATATAGCTGAAGATACTCCGCAAAGCTTATAGTTACGTGCTCTAGATAGGCCCCAGCCGTAGAGAGAGTAAGAGGCAGGCTATCTAGCTTTATAATAAGCGATCTTGCACTAGAATCTATCTTATTAGCGCTGTTCTACTCGTGTTGTTCCTAAGTAACATACTATTCTTAATAATCTCTCTTTAAGACATGTTTAATAAGATCTTAAGCCCGTCCTTAGGTCCTGTTAGCTTCTAAACGTAGAGACGTTAACCTTAGGTAACACTTGCTAACCGCGTTGTAATAATAACTAAGCTTTAGTTATTTTCTAGTAAATATTAACGCACATCTACTGTTAAGCAGTTATAATTGTTAGATATTCTAGGATTATTATAATTATTATAGATTATTAGCTAACGTGTATTTTCTAGGAGATTAAGCTAGGCTTTAACTGCTTTAACTACTCTATTAAGATCTTCTTCTAAATCTACACTAATAAGCACTCTAGATAATAGATAATACTTTAGGACTTACTAGGCGATGCCTTAAAAGCTTAGCTAAAGAGAATCTTTTTTATTTATATTTAGCTAGAGGATTGCTGTGTATTTCTTCTTATATCGTCTAACGTATTTAATAGCTAGCTAGGTCTTTCTAATTCCCCTAAGTCTATAAAGGATAACTACTAATTAGCTTCTATAACTATAAAGCAGCTTATGCATCTTTAACAGCTCCTTCTCTCTAGCAACAAACTATGCAGCTTTAGAAAATAATATAAGGTTAAGCCTAACAGCAATTTTTTTAAAATTAAAACCTATATTAGTTAGTTTTAATATTGTAGTTAGCACATCTATATAATTACTTTACCCTTATATAACCTGTAGATCTCTTCCTCTAGCCTTTAAAATGCTTAGTTTCTTCTCTTCCTGTAGTTTAGCACTATAGAGACATTAAAGATTCTAATTAAATAGTAGACTTTATCTTCTTTAATTATAGTGTTACGGCGCTCTGCCTAGGACCTTCGCTCTTTAATACTAAAATTTAATAATGCATTGCCTTAGAGAGCATTCTTCGCTATACTAGTAATCTTATGTATCTTAGACTTAAGCAACTACTTGCTCCTAAGTCGCTTAGCCTCTAAGCTAAAGAAGTTAACTTGTCTTAGTGCGATAAGCTCTTAAAGCGTCTAATCTTAGGTAAACTATTAACTCTTCCTAAAGGCCTATTCCTATGCTCTTTTGCTATCCGCTCTACTGTCAGGTTTAGAGACATCTAAAAGGTAGACGTAGCAGCGCGCAGCGTTCTGATACTACTAAAACATAGAGTTAATCGCCGCGCTAAGCTCGACCGCATTCTTCTTATTAATGCAGCATGTGTCTACCTAGAAGTATTGTAGCCCATTAGCTGCGGCCTGCTTCGCGCAGAATTATATCTTCCTCCACCTAGCCTTGCTCACAGTCTTGCTTATGTCCGCGTTAGCTTCCATATCCTCAAAGATGACCTCCTCTTTTCCCCATGTATGAGACAGTATTGCGTAGGCAGGGACATCGCCGCTGGTAGGTTCGCGAAAGACGATCTCGCCGTTCGGTTCGCGCTGCAAGAGGCGTATAAAAGCCATGGCTGGGGGTCGGGTGAGATCTTACGGCAAGAGCGACTCGTGCGGCTCGTTCGGCATTCGGCACGAGGTGTTCGATTCAAGGTGCGACAGAATGGAAGCAGACGTCGAGAAGCTGATTGTGAGAAGGTTACGGAGTGCTGGTCGTAAACGCTGCCCACGAGGCTGCATCGTGGCGCAGGCTGGCCGGCCAATTGCATCGGAAGGCAGACACAACATGAAGGGGCACTCGTCTCGCCCATTCCGTAGGTTGCTTATCGTTGTTGAAACGCCGCAAGCCATTTGGAGTTTTACACAGGTATTTGATATTAGACAAGCACCGAGATAGGTTGTAGGCAGTTGTGGGTGGTTATGAGAGCGACTTTGCTCCAGGACGGGACGCACTTGCACTTTCTGAATAAAGGATACGGGTGGCTCTCCTGCATAGCCACGTACTCGTGGCTCGCAAGGACTTGCAGTAATGAGGGGTTGCGCTCGAGGGTCTTGCCGTAGCTGCACTGCAATCATTAGCGCGGCTAATGCCTGAAGCGCGCTCTAATTGGATGGGCTATATCGCCACAATGTGGCTAACTTTTAGCATTAGGCTTGGCTCAGCAGCGTCTGTGGCTTATATTACACTGTAATTATTACGTGTACGTGCAGATGTCGTTTAGGAATGCCAATACTATTTCGCTTAGATTGGTAGGTACCAATCAGCGTGGCGACGTTGCATGAATCATCCCAACATTATCGTTATAAGGCTAACAGTGTATGGACTGAGCCCATACACGCGCTGCATGATACTCGCAGCTGGCAGTCATGTGATTCCGTACCCGATCCGCCAGCCCCTGATCAACTAAGCCCTGACCCGCCATTGAGCCGTGCGCTTGCCGTAGCCTATATAGCCCGAGCGCCAGCTCTGCAGATAGCTCTTCAACAATCAATTTTCGTTCTCTGGCACCTTTGGGCCAGTCTTCTGCGCACCGTCTTCGCGTGTGGCCAGGCAGGGCCTAGCCCCTTACAAAAGGTGACTTATCAGCGTGATCGTAATACTTGAAGGCTCGGATACCGCCGTATTATGATTACTAGGAGTTCTAAGGGCTTAGTACTAAAGCTATGGTTAAGGAGTCCTGCTACGTTATAAAATGAGGCCCTCGCATTTCAGGCGCGACGGCGGTGATGGGGTTGGTAATTTTTCCAGTAGCGGCGGTCGGTTAATTAAGGAAGACCCCTAGCATACAATCTACGCAGTATAACATAGATATCTAGACGTAGAAAGAGTTTATACTACATTAAAGTCTAAGTACCTATAATTTTTCTCATTACGGGGTGGTTCTCGCTACGTAGTGAGGGATATAGTAGCAGCAAGCCTCTCCAAACACAAGCTTTTTCAGTAGAGCATAGGAACACGTTCATATGATGTGCGGTCATGTGACTTCTCAATATCGCGTCACGCGTACTCCCGACGATTCCGAGTCTTCCAGATATTATGCGAGATCCATACCATCTCGTGAACCCTTTATCAATAGTTTCTCCAAGGAACTTAAACAGATCGAGGCCATGGCGGAGGATGAAACGAAATCCGAAGAACAAAGAGATGCTTCCCCGCTAGACTTTCATCTCACATCCGACAGCTCTACCACAGGAGCTGACCTTCAGTACCATCTCACCATCCTACAGCGGGTGGTAAACTTGTACTGTTACGGGCCGTGTAGGAGCCAAGGTATGTTGTTCTCTCGTCCGGGGAGTGTCATCTAGTGTGTAGACACAGAGAATGCAACCTAACAGCCACCAGCCACCATCTTATCTTGGAATCAAGGGGGGCTGAAGCCACCGCCATAACCACATCCTCCTTCTTACAGAATCATCACTCGCTCAATCCATACGCGTCCATCAAAACCTCGCCCAACAGGATCGGCTGCGAAACCTGCTCCCGCCAATTCGACAGCTGGCCCGCCGTATGGCAGCACATGGACCCCCTCGGCCACTGGGGCTGCACAACCTGCAACGACGCATTCGAGACGGAATCAATTGCAGAGGAGCATATACAACTTGCACATTGCCCCCCGCAATTCGAATCCGAAGCGTGTAATGCGTCGTTTGCTACCTAGCGCGTGGCGAAACGGCACATATACGCGCATAACCACTGGAGAGTGTACGTGCGCCAAGCCTGCGAGAAAGGCTTCGAGAGCGAGAATAATCTTAGGATCGTAAGTGGTACCATGTTTGGAACTGGATAGGTGTCACTGGCTGTGGGGGGTGAGCGACTAAGTGAGACAACATCATCTCAACTCCAACATCCACCGCGGCAACATCTCCTGCTCGTTCTTCAAGCGCACCTTCACGACTGCATCAGGAGTGGCGCACCACCTCGAAACAGGCTCCTACCCCAGCGCCCGCTCCGCAAACTGTGACACCATCCTAACCGCCATCCGCCAACGCGACCCGCACCATCGCATCACCAAGAAACTGCTGGCCTAACTCTCCATCTACGTCTGCAACTACCACCGCCACGGCCGCCTCTTACAACTCCGTCCGCAACTGCTTCGAATGTTATCTGTGCCACAAGGGCTTCAATAGCTTGAAGGGGTTAAATATGCATGTTAATAGCCCAGCGCATAGGGAGAAGGTGTATCATTGTCCGAAGGGGGCGTGTGGGAGGGAATATGCGGCGCTTGCGGGGTTGTTCAGCCATCTTGAGAGTGAGACATGTGGGGCGGTGAGGTTTGATGTTGTGCAGAGGAGTGTAGGGGATTTGGTTAGTGGGCGGAGGTTGATTGGGTTTGGGTAGGCGGGGATCATTTTGCGTCGCGACTTCAACTCGAGGTTACGTTGGAAAGGCTCGTCCTATATACCTTCAAACCCCTAACAAGCAGCCGGCACCTCGAAAATACCACGCGTCGCAGCACCGAGTTTGACGCAGATTCCATTACTGTAAGGAGTAAAGCCCGTCCCGATAAATTTCGGATCCTGATCCACAATGGGGACCTTTCCAGGGCTTGGAGCATCGCGATGGAAACCCAACTTCAGAACCAACCCGATCGTTATTAATCCGAATCCATAAACCCCACTCGTCCATCATCAGACTATAACACATCGAAAGCTCCCGCGCAAAAGGGTATACCGGACGTCGCAACGCCTATCCGAAAGCACAAATACATGTCCATATCCTTCATCCCAATCAATATCCATCCGTCTCCATCATTCCAATACCCTCAAGCTAGAACTCCTCCATCCTCACAAACCTTTCTCCATCTTCACCTCCTTCAGCACCGTCATCCAATCTACCATAACCCTCTCATCAACGCCCTCAACAAACGGCGGACTACCGACAAGACCCTTGGTAAGTCTCATATGCTCCGTCTGATGGACGCCCGTAACCGTCACGCCATCGCATCCATTATTGTGGATCGGGCACTTTGTCACGCGCACCTTGGCCTCCCCGGTACCACCGCCCTCGCCGTCGTCGCCGCCATCGTCGGAGCTAGAATTAGAGACGCTCGTGATCGCGCACCCGCTAGGACCGAAAGTACACCCCGGGACAGCGCGGGTCTTGTAAACTTCATTGAGAGCCTGGGACGCCTTCGCCATGCTGTCCTTGCGCGGGCGGCCCGAACCGATGGGGAAGTAGGACGCGGATTTGTGGAAAGCGACCTCCTTTGCATTCGTGCCGGTCCCGGTGGCGGTCGGGAAGAATTTGGATTGGTGGCCGTTGAAGTCGTCACCGAGGAGGGACATGGAGCTGGTGAGGCCGGGAAGGGGGCCAGGCGTGGTGCCAAAATCGTCGTTGATGTTGGCCGCAACGCTGGGGATACGAGATAGTGGGCGAGAAGGCGGAAGGGAGGCTGAGGTGTTACCTAAACTCTCGTTGATAATTCCGGCGACGCTGGGGGTGCGTGAGGGCAGACGTGAAGACGGGCGCGAGCCACTGGTGCCCTGGAAGTTGCCTGTGGTATTCTGCATGCCTAGTTTTGAAAGAGACGCTCCTCGGTACACTTCACTCATGTTAGCAGGGACGCTCGAATCATACATCATCGGGCTCGGAGTGCGGTTGGAGCCGGTACACTCATTCACCGTGTCTTGGTTACTCGGGGCGGGGCTGGGGAGGCGGGATAGTGTAAGGGAGGTAGGAATTAGACCCTCGTTCATACCAGCAACACTTGAGACGCGGGACAGCGCACGAGATCCCGGCTGTGAAGCGCTGCGGAAGCCATCGGGGCCGTGGGAGCGAGGAATCGGAACGCGGAGCATGGGTCGAGAGACAGGCGGCTGGCCCATGGATAGGTTGTCACTGTCCATGTACATGCTCGGGACGCGGGAGAGCGGTGGGCGTGAAGCCGGACGGGACGCTGAGCGGGATTGGCTGCCATTGGAAGCAGCGACAGCGTGGTCATTGAGAAACTCTGCATGATACGTTAGCAACAGTGCCTCAATCGAAGAGTACAGTGGAGGACCTCACCTGGTGCGTATTCCTGCAGCGTAGAGATAGAGCGCCGGATTCCGTGGTCAATCATCAATTGATCCACCCGCGGCATCGAAGCAACAGGACGTAGACCAGAGCCGGGGGCACTTCCTTCGCCATAGCCATGCAGAGGAGAATCAGGGCGCGAGACGGGGCGAGAAACGGAGCGCGAGTCGTACGGCGTGTTCGAGCGGAATGGCGTGCCATGGTGAGAGTTGGGCGCTGAGGCGGCGAGGTACAGTGCGCGGTCGTTGTAGAAGCGCTCGTGCGCAGGCACGGTGTACGCGGGGACGACTGACTGTGGATGCGAAACCATGGGAGTGGGGGATTGCGAAGCTTGTGCGTCTAGAAAAGATGTCAGTAAGTCTGATAGAAGAAGTAGGCGGTGGATGGTACTGGCCACAAGCCCGTCATCCATCGCCTCATCCCCTTCCAGCAAACACCCTACCTTTCCCATCCCTCCCGCTCTTCTCCACCAAGCTCTCCACAACCTCTTTCTGTGCGTCAAACGCCTCGGCAACACCCTCCTTCGGCCTATTCTCCCACTCATGCACCATACTCCGGTACAACGCCGCAATCTCGTACTCTTCCACCAGCATTGGATCTTGGACTTCGTACTTCGGCGCAGTCTCAGGAGTGGTGCCAATGATGTGAATCTCCTTCGTCGCGAAGGGAACAGGCTCCACAGGATTGCCTTGCAGCCCGAAGAGGTAATGCCCACGATACCAGTATGCAACACCTGTTTGAATTGGGTGTTTATTAGAGATGCCTGAAACATGCACAAGCATGTTTTTTGCTTTTGTGCCTTTAGAAGGCATTTTGCGTCGGCGGGTGGTGGTTGTAGTGATGAGAGCGGTGGTGGGCGTTGCGCGGCGGAGGATGATGGTGGGGCGCGAGGGTGAGGGTGGAGGGTTCTGCGGGTTAGAGGACCCGCCGAGACGGGGCAGCGTCTCGGCGATGGAAGAGAGGGAGGGAGTGAAAGGCTGGTGATACCTATGCTTCTTGATGGCCAGCGGCCACTTGCTGGCACTGGCCATTGTGGGTGATTAGATGTGAGTGAGTGGGATATATAGGGATTGGCCGAGCAACGGAGATTCTCCTTCACCAGCATTTGCTAAATGTTGGTGAAAGGAAGTATCGGGTTGGTGTGAGAACTGGTTGTTGCCAGAATCGTAAACCACTCGGAATAGTAACACGAAGCGGAAGTGAAGGTGACTTTGAAGATAATGAAAAATGATGATATAATATTGACCACTGGGGTACTGAAGCCACCAAGAACCATCCCCAAAATTCAGACGTTCATGTAATAACGCACTGGCACCTCTCTAAATGAGATTTCCCGACTACTGGCGGATAGCAGAAGTTCCATCCTCCGGCCCGGGAAGACCCTCCTCATCACCAGGTTCAGCATAAGTACCAGCCTTCTTCGCTGCTCCACGAGTGCGTGTGTCCATGATATTGCTTCGATCAATGGCATCCTTTTCGTCTTGGACTGGTGGATAATTAGTATACTCAGTAAAATGATCTTTTACAGCAAAGACAAACCAAGTTGCTCGTCAGAATCGGCAGTAGCAGGATCATAAGGATCCTCTACAGAAGCCTCATCCTTTTGAACGGGAATTTGACTCTGACCAGTGCGGCTGGCGTAGTCATTGTCCACTGCGTCACCGACGGGGGCGTTGGAAGTGAAGTCGTTTTGCTGCTCGTACTGGTCATCAGCGGACATTTTGAGAATTGTTGTTGGTATTTGGAAGGAGTTAGGGTTCGAAAAGTCTGAATCCGACGCGTCTTTGGTGCAGAATTGGAATGATGTTCTACTGGTACAAGAGGAGCAGCTGGATTGTATTGTTTATATATACCTCTATGAGGTTTTCACCCGACGTCATGGTGTCGATTGCCGTCGTGTAAGCCTCTGACGAGGTGAGTACCCAATATACTTTAAAAGGTATGGATCGACGATCTACCATGGTTGCCACAATCGTGACAGCATGGTTTCGAATGGAACGGCTGAAGCATGGCACCCCAGACCAACCGTGGGAGTGGTAACAAAGCGGTCTCTGATCAAATCGGCGCCATGAGCGGGAGCTAGCCAATGGTGCGATGGGGAATGTTGAATTCGGAAGAGGTGGCCCTAGTGTTGGGTTGACGTCGACGACTGCACTTGAGGCAATGCACTTCGTCCAGCCCGGTGGGATCGATGATTGAGATTAAAGACGATTCCATAATGGCGGCTGATATGTGTGAGACGCGTAGGAGTTAGGACGGCGAGGATGTTGAAGCGCATAAAGGAAGTCGCGAAGATTATCCGTACAGTTCGGGAAGTCACCTCCCAAGCTTGTGTTCACCAACAGGAAGTTTCGATATCTTCCCCGCCGCCCCTGGGTCGTGTCCCCGCATGAAACGTGCGTATCGTTATGTCGGCTGAAGATCGTGTTTCCGAAGTCCCAGCGACCTCTGTTTCCAGAGGAGAGCTGAGCGACACAAGACGTCAACGAAGGGCCTATTTTCGCCTAGCCTCAGGCACCGATCGGATCCTCGGTTCTCCAAGACATCGGCAATATGTGCGCTGGGATCGCAGTTGGGGAATACGATGACGATGGTCAAAATGTAATTGGGAGCTTTGACGCGAAATATCGTGACGTCGTGAAGTCGCGTCGAACCGATCGCTAACCAGACATAGCAAGCGCCGACCAATCGGAATCACCACTAGTTGACACACCGAAGCACCTGTGAGTGCTCAAGAGAACCAAACCACTTTCTATTTATGAACATGTGAGGGAAGAAAATTCAGAAGAGCATTTGAATCGCCTGCTTATCCGTACGACCGTAACTCGCCATTACGCTCATGGGTATCTACATCACTGGCGATAGCGCCGAGCAACCAACTAACTCCTAGCCATCGAAACGGAACATGCGACACCGGTGTTAATCCTGCAGAATATGTGTCTCACCATGCACCGATGGGAGACAGTGCACAGGAAGTCTTGGCTAGCGATGGTTGAATAACACACGAGAGGCTCGACTAGGAGATTGTTGATCTAGTCAGTCTCGGCGGCAGCCTTCTTCTTCCTGCCCCTGCACACGATTAGCTTCCTTCAGATGACATACATGGGTCGGGCGGTACCTCTTCTGAGGGGCCGGCTTCTGCTCATCGTCAGCAGCAGCGGCCTTCTTCTTGCCTCGTTTCGGCTTCGGTACCTCAGCCTCTTCAGCGTCCTCGTCTTTGCTGACGGCCTTGATGGCGGCCTTCTTAGCTTTAGCAGTTCTCTTTGCCTTCGGCTTAGGGGCCTCGTCCTCGCTTCCGGATTCCTCCTTGTACACCGGCTTCTTGCCTCTAGCCGCCTTCTTTGGTTTGGGAGCTTCGACCTCGCTGTCGACAAGCTCCTCTTCCTTCTTGGCGGCTTCCTTCTTGCCGCGAGATTTCTTGGGAGCAGGAGCTTCCTCATCGTCCTCCTCTTTGGCGACACGGCCACGCTTCTTCTTGGGCTTGGGCTCGGGCTCGGGCTCGGGCTCCTCCTCATCCGCATCCTGACAAAGTGAGCATGCTGTACGAACTTAGCTTCCCAGATACGCACCTCGTCGACCTTCTTGCCCTTCTTCTTCTTGGGAGTCTTGACCTTCACACGAAAGCCCTTCTGTCCCGGACGATTGCACTCGACATCGCCCTTCCAGTCCTCATCTGAGACATGGCCATTGGCGAGGGCGAACTCGACTTTCTCTTGGTACTCCGCAGGCAGGTCGTCGTAGCCATCGACCATCTCGGTGTCGCCGCCGCACTCTTCGATGAGGTTGTGTACCTGGACCGGCGTGACACATCCCCTATGTACATTAAAATTGCTGCTTTCGAAAGAGCCTTATGCAAGACATACCAGTGCTTCCAGGTCCAGCTGGTATGCTCTTTAATGGTGATCAGGGTGCCCATGCGGAACTCGCCTTTGTCGATCTTGATGCCGGCTTTATGGCACTCCTGATTTTTGCATCCTGCGCGGCCTTGGTTGGCCAGTTCTGTAGGGCATGTGAGCCTGCGAGAAACAAACTGTCGCGGTGATAACTTGGATGAGCACACGAGAGCCATTGTGATGGGTCATGCTGGCACTGCTCGTGACGGATGCTTGCTCGAGCTGTGCATACATAAGATAATAGCAAAAACGAGACGGACTCACCAACGCGGTAAGGCATAGCTGGGAGATTCACCGTTGAGTATCGGTTGATTGGGATTACTGTTTGCGATCTGATGACAGTGCGCGCGAGTGCAGAATATGTGCACGCGCTGACGGGAGTGAAACGCAGGTGAGATGTGGTGTGCGAAGCTCGACTTTCCGCCGAGTTTAAACCGCACGCGCAGAGGCGGTGTTGTTTGCGCGAGAGCGAAAGTTTGGCGTGAGGTTGGGCGTCGCTATCAGGCACATCAGGGTAGCTTGCGCTCGGGCCCTGTGTCGCGTCGGCGGGACGGGGGACGCGGTGAACGTCATGAATGGTGAAAAAGTTCCGACACGGAACATGCAGCAGCTTCCCCCATCTCTCCTCCCCCCTACGACCCTCAATGAGCGCTGCCCACACATGCATCCGGAGCGCGCTGATTCGGGCTTTTCGTCTGTCTAACTGCAGAGCCGTTCCTTCCTGCTCCGTCCCCGAATTCCTCGTTCCTGCCGTTGCCCGGCGCACCCGTCGCGCCTTCTCCACCACACGTCCCCACAAAGAGGGACAAGCGACCGCCCAGACGACAATTGAATCCCCGCAAGAGCTCATTCCCGGAAGACCTCGTTTGCGTTTCGCCAAAGAATCAACTCAATCGCGCATACCCTCCCCCCTTCCCGCCGCCCGCGGCGACATCCAGCAATGGCTCGCCGCTATCGACCCTTTCCTCCCGCCTCATCTCCGACGAAGACCAACGAACGATCCCGATGTTTCCTCCGCGGTGACGCCACTAGACCTTGCGGGGGTGCTCAGCGACGCGCAGGAGGCCAACCAGGACATTCTCAGCTACTACGGGCTGATGGAGCAGCGATGGGAAACCGTGGTGTGGATCGCGAAGAAGCTCGTGGAGCATGGGAAACCGTCCATCGAGGCTTCAGACCAGCTGGAACCGTCCGCCAATGTGCTATGGCCCGAGACTGAGCAACGCACCTTGGACGACCTGACAAACGGGCCTCTCAAGACGGAGCGAGTCCGGCCCCCGAGAAAGCTCAAGCGCACACTGGACAGCCTCACGTCCATGCCTGGGTCTGTCAATCCACACCACAGGGTTGTCAAGCGAGGAATTGGACAGCTTTGGCGGAGCCTGGGCAACATGATTCTAGTTGCCGCCGAGGATGACCATCATGCGAACGAGGCCATCATGTCGCATGTGTTAGAAATCATTGCCTACCTCCACCACATAGGATTTATGCCGGACTCCGTGTATACACACAAAGCGCCTCTGGATGATCAGGCCCTTCAGCAGCCTCCCACTCTACATCTCCTGTCCACCAAGATACTCACCGCGCTGTCGGATGCAAGCTGGAGAGCGCATGAAGCATCTGTAAAAGTAGCGACTGAGCGTTTGAACGCGTCGTATTTCCTTGGTCACGAAATTCCTGGGTCGCGCTACAAGATCCAAGTCACGGAAGTGGCGCCAGAGTTGTGGCTGGAGCTTATACTTTGGACTTGCCTCCATGGTGGCTGGCTGTTGGATGGTTCCGCAATCCTTCAGCAGATGTCTACCAACGACAAAGGACGCGGGTGGGGACTGATCAGCTGGCGCGAACTTTTGCAGGCGAAGGGGCGTGATCTGGAAAATCTCAACGACTGGCGACTCTTTCGGAGGCCTGGGGACCGTTCCGAGAAGGCCGAAGACCGTGCGCTGACACGAAGGACCATCAGTAGCGAGGTTGTGTCGGCCTTTGTAGATGGACTGGTAAACACCATGCGGTTAGGCGTTGGCGCTCGAGGCACCACCCCCGAAGATCTGGTCGACAGTATCAAGAAGTTAAAAAGGTTTCTTGACCTCAACTTTCTGAGTCTCGGCTCAACTACTTGGGATACGATCATGTCACGCCTGCTCGAGTCGGGTGGAATAGTGCCGGAGAAGCGACCTGAACTGCTGCTTAGCATTCTGGACCTGGCGTCGGTATTTGGGACAGAAGTCAGCACCGTCAACGCTGCATCCAGGACTGTCATGGCCGAGTCTGAACCGCCCTACTTTTTTGAACCGACTACGGTACCTCTCGGTTTGCTCCACCGAACCCTACGATCATACATCCACAACGGAGACATAGCTGGCGCTATGACAACGATGAAGACGCTTCAGCAATACACCGACAGCAACAAGCAAAGATCCCTGGAGCAGTTTTTCGAGACTTTGAAAGGGGTTCCTCTGCGGCACGACGAGCCTTTTACGAGCCGACTCCCACCGATTGAGTTTCCCGCTTTCGAGAACCAACTTCCCATACCACTCCTTGCCAGACTCTTGGATCTCGCTACAGAATCCAAGATGTACGAGCTTGGACGGTGGTTTCTGTTTGCCGATGATCTTGATGGCCCTCTAATTCCACCATCGATGTACACGGACTTCACCATGGCCTCCTCGATAATACGTTTTGGGACCCTGGCTGGAGAGAACGACCTGGTCTTGAAGATTGTGAACAAGACAGGTTTGTGGAGCAACGCAACTCTGACCCACCGCATGCCACACGCATTCCTGACTGCCTTGCTCTGTAGCCAGGTCAAACTGCATCGTTGGCAATCTGTACAAGGGGTGCAGGCACATGTGCTGGATTCGCCGGGCTACCGACCAGAACCTGAAGTACTCGCGAACTTTGGCGCAGAGTTGTTGCGCTTTTCGTCTGCTCCTAATGACCCCGTGTCGCCCGAGAAGACCAAGGCTTGCCAGGCCTTTACGAACTTTCTATTCACATGGGAAGGCTTGGTCCTGTCCAACGTAAGAAACCAACTCTATTGCGTCCTTGCAATTCTATCTGGGGTCAACGGAGAGTGGAAGCAGTACTGCTCACATTTCCTGGCCTTTTCTGCACTCCAGCACATCAAGCTCTCAACGGAGGACTTCAACACAGTCCTTGGCGGGGTGCTTGATGGCTATGGAAGCCTGGAGGGCAGGAAGGTCGTTGACAAGTGGTGCTACAGCCCTCCCAAAACCTTTGAGCCGTACCGAGCACCTGGCGGACTCCCGACGATGCCAACATACTACGTAACCAAAGGAGAAGAGTACGAGAGCCGACCAGCGAACATTGAAATTATTCAAGACTCGGGGGCAAAGCTCATCTTGCAGGGGCGCGTATATCCCAACCGCCAAACGGTCTGGGCTATCTTGCGCAAGGTCCAACAGGAGGAAGATGAGCGCCGACAGCGAGGCGGAGAAATTGCAGTTGCTAAGCGCGCAGAGTTGCGCGAGACGCTGAAGTGGGCCGCTCGTCTGCTGTACTACCTGGGGTTCGACTACGAAGACATCATTCGCGATCTTGGCAGTCTGGCAGGTCTAGCCGGACTGGAGGCTCCGCCAGCGTCCAGAGTGATTGGACCTGATGAGGTGGAGGAACCGGGGTTGTGAGGGCCGGCCTCGGCGTCATGCATAGGCTACCAGAATTTTGATATAAAAATCGCGTAAAAACTTCAACGAACCAGAGCCGCAGCACGACGAGCACGTGAGATGTCCGGTGAGTGCAGGCTCAACAATAGTGTGCATCCAGACCGAATTTCTTCTAGGGGAGCCCCGATTGTCAGGGCGGCTGTCAATTGCCGCTGATGGAGAGCGTGGACTGGCTAGATGCATGCTCAAGCGAGCAGAATCCAAAGAACTTGCAACAAAGCGGCCCTCGCCCATTTTAGAATTTGCATGCAGCCTTTGGTAGCCACCTCAGCCAGCGAATAGGAGACGTAATGATGTTGAAGAGGCAGTGGGATACCTGCCCAATCAGGCACTTCATCCATATGGCACGTCGAAGATCTTGCCAGCCAGCGGACTCCGGAGACGAAGCAGCCAGCGACCAGTGGAGCCCAACGGCGCTCGCATCGCGTGGACATGGCGCACATATGCAGGCGCAGAGGCTGAGCCTCGTGCTACCTGCTCTCCGCGCGGGCTGCAACAAGATTGTGACTCTTCACCAGCACCATGACGCAGAATGCTGGATAGGCAGCGGCATCAGAAGTCTTAGCCAATTTTATATCGACGACGTCTCGGGCTGGATGCGCGTGTCACCGCGACTCACGCATGCGGCGGGCCGCTGCCCTGCCCCCGTTCTGGCACGGCTACGTTTGCACCGCTTCACCGCTTTTTGGATGGGTGCGCCAAAGCGTATCGATATGTGTTTGGAGGGGCAGCGCCGACGTCAAAGTCACAGGGTTCGGGGGGTGATCGGTGGGATCTGTGGAGCACATGCCGCGATTTCAGCAGCAGCGTGCCTTCCCGCCCGCGATGGGCGTGCAGAGATATTGGCTATGACGAGGGCGAGGATGGATGGCCGCTGATGGGCGCGCACAAAGAGGCAATCTGGCACGGAGATGCAGGCTGTTCTCCGCTGCAAGGATCACAGGCTGCGACAGTCGTGGTGTTTGAGCAGGGCCCAATTGGATTCTGCCGCGGCGTCGTGAAGCTCTTTTTAGCCCCATCGCCTCACCAGAGCGTGTTTGGACGCTGGCCGGGTTCCATACAGAGTTTAGTTTGGTGGGGAACCCGGGCAGCGCAGCGAAGATTTCGGCGCAATCGCGAGGGGCACACGACAGCGAAAAGTCTCTGCGCAGGAATTCTCCCGGCCCATGCTGCGAGTGTCGTGACTGTGGTGCTACTGTTGTCTGTCTGCTGCCTGCGGGCCTGCAAATTGAGGGACGACTCATCGGGCGCGGCGGCAGAGGAGGCCTCGCTGCGGTTGGCCGTTCCCACGGGCTCGTATGATGAGTCCCCCGGTCGCTTCTCACCGCCGGTGCATCGTGCCTTAGCGCGCCCCGATCCGGCTAGCGACGCCAAGAGTTCCCAAAAATCTCCATATCGACCCTCTCTCGTGCCTCCGCCCTCTCTCCACACCACTCCCAGACAACGAAGTCGTACAGAATATCACACAGAAACCCATCTTTACAGCATTCATCCACCATCTTCGTCGAGACAATGCCGCAGGCTATCGCTGAGCTCTAAATCCCCTCTGGGCGGCCCGCAAAACGTTGTGGGCCGTCCCAGCCGGCCAGCTCGCGAGAATTTCAACCTCTTCGACGATACAATCCGCTCCTGCGTGTGGCACTTCTGCTCGCACCAGCTCCAGCAATTGACCAATCGTCCGGCCTGCACGCCAACTTCTGCATTGTCGGTTCTACCGGCTCAACCTACAGAACATCGACACCCTCAAGGCTCAACATAGTTACGGGCCTTCCACCCAGTACACCACACATACGAACCCCGAACACTGTTTCCTCTTTTCCCGACATCCTCCGAACGCTTCCCGATCCCCCTCCTCCCTCCGAACCCCTCGTCCAGTGTCCCATCAGCCTCAGCCACGTTTTACCCCTCTACGACGAAAGCCAAAGATCTATCATCCGAATGGCGTACCCACCGCACTCTCGAGCTTTGATGGCTGAATTGGGCGGCAGGCACATGCAGGACCATAAGCTCGTCTTCGACGCGCCCGCCGGCGTCCGGAGCAGCGACCAGCGCTCCACCTCCTCGGACGCCGCTGCCCCAAACGGCACCAATCACTCTGGTGGCCGCGGCAGTGGACAGGCTACCACCGAAGACGCGGCGAACGAAGACGATGAAGAAGACAGTAGCTCCTCCCATGAAGACGAAGAAGATGAGCCAGAAGTGTTCGCCCCGTCTCATGGCCGTGGCAAGGGCAAGGGGAAGCGCCCCTCCATCCGCGTCGAGCCTGTTGAAGATGAAGAATCCCAAAACGAAGACGAAGAAGTTGCATCCCATGAGACGGGGCTTAACCTCAGCAAACACCCGGTGAATCAGCTACTAACGAGCAACAAGAAACGTACCTTCAGCAACGTGTCCAACACATCAGTGCTGTTTGGTGATGATCAGTCCGAGCAACACTCTTTTCCCCGACGCAAGGTTGCGCGGAAACTCAGCAACGGTGGCCTCAAGCCACTGTTGAAATACAAGGAGAATGCTAATGAAGACATGGATGGTTTTGAAAATGCCATCGAGACGGACGACGAAGATTACAGCGGTGTCAATCTGGTGCCTGATGACGATGAATCTGAGTTGAACTTTGAAGAGCAAGAGGAGAGCTATATCATCCAAGAGGAGGAGCAGCAAGCTACTGCCCTCATCAGTCAGTATAATGATGCACGGCGCCTAAGCCTCGATAGCCACGCGAGTGATGATATTTTCAATCTCACTGCGCCACTAGGCGAGATCTATTCCATGGACCCACCCGGCCTCAATTTTAGCCAGTTCTTTGAGCCCGAGGCTCTACCAGCGTCACCCGACCCTAGCGCCAAGAGGAAGTATTCAGACAGCTCTACCAAACGTGTGCGCTTCGATGATGAGGTTCAAGTATCAGACAGCTCGAGCACTTCTTCTTCAGAGCTCGATAGCACGCTCTACCCTGACCTGTTCCTCGACCAGGACAAACTCCCGCCGAGCTTGACCCAGCTTCTGGAGCACGACCACGACGAGGATAATGGGGATTACGATTCTCCTGCATCCGAGATGTCCTTCTGGGACTTTGGTCAGGAGGAGGCGCAGACTGTGCCGGCCAGAGGTGCTGACGACTTTGACGAGTTGTCTGAGGCAGGCTCCAGTGGCTATGAAAGTACGCTTGCGTCCAATGGTTGTCGTATATTGTCACTAACGCTTCGATTCAGCCGACATGGGTGACACTACTGACGAGTATGAGTCCGACGTAGAGTCGGTTGCTCATCCTCAGACTCCTCTCCAGAAGAAATCTGTGTTGCGCCGTCCATCTTCGGCCCCAGGTTCCAAGGCCTCCAGCCCTAAGCCGTTCGAGCGGACATCTCGGCCCACTGGCCGCGCAATCCCGCCCACTCGCGGTATTTTCATCCATGACGATCGGAGCAAGGCCATTGCGGTGACAAACCGCACCACAAAGACGCTTACCTTCTACCGGCCTCGTGCAACGATGGTTTCGTGGATCTCAACGCACGGGACCAAGAGCAGCTCTACGAGTACTGCTAACAACAGTCCTCGTACATCGATGCAACAGTTGAATGGTTCGGACAGCGAAGTCAGCAACGAAGTCTTCAGCAACCCCTTCACTACCGACATCATGCTGACTGGCATCTTTGGGTCTGCTCCCACGGATGATTTCTTCTTTGGCGCTGAGAGTATTGGACCTCCTGAGGCGTTCTATCCCTTCGTCAGCATCGGAGCTAATGGCACCATCATGGACGACGAGGATGATTATGAAGACGAGGACAGCCAAGAAGACCTTAACATCACCGATTTTATGGATTTCGGCGATGATGCTGATGACACGGACGTGGAACAGGAGGATGAAGAGACGGACGTTCCGGCGACACCAGCAACCTCAATGCTCGCTTTGAACGGCTCGACCCCAGCTCAGCCGACGCCAATGACCGAAACTCCCACCAACCGAAAGCGGAACACGTCGGATGTTATGCTCCAGCACTTTGATCGAGGAGTTGTGACTGCCTTCCGCAACAATCAAAATCGATACCGTGACCTCTCCTGCCTCCCGTCGGATCCCACTATTCGGGCTTCAGTCTCTCGGCCCATTCGGTCCGGAAAATCTGCCGAAACGGTCATGACCCCTCTCCGCAAGCGATCGATGTCGAAACGGGCCGCCAAGTCTCCTTACCAGGCAAGCTCACCGATGGTAAACGCCAGTTCTCCTCTCAGCGGTGTTACCAAGGCCTCTTCAAGGCTGCACAACTCGGTCATGAGCTCTCGCCGCGTTCCCCGCATGGGCACTTTTCCTTAAGTTGTTCATCGAACGTACCATAATCTCGGTCGCCTTCTGGCGTCCTTCTCTTGATGGGAAAGCGGGAAACATGCTACGATTTCCCTTTTGGGATCCCGCAACGACGTTACGATACCCACGGCCGCTTGGTTCCATCTTTCACAATTGTCTTAACTACGGAGGATTACGCGTTTGCATAGCTACCAAAAGTACTTCGACTCGGTTCACGTTGTACGACGCCCGAACAAAGCTGGAAAATGCTGCTATGATCGAGAGAGATTCTGCTCTGCAGCTTTCTCTACGGCAGCAGACGCTCGGCGGTTTCATTTTCTTAATTTCTTTTCCTAATTCCAGATTGCTTTCCCATTGGGATGCTTTGTGTCCTCTCTTTCATTCATGACCTCCCTTCTTTTCCTAGACAAGGTTCAGAAGCTTGGGATGATACCACGGGGGTTCTAGACATGGCGGCTTCTTCATGATCTGACGAGGGTGGTGAATCTCCGGGACTCTCGCGCTTTGTGAGAGCGGTGGGGGTTCGGCACTCCTTCTTCTCTAGATCGGTTGGAGGTGTCCGGTCGTTCAATTTCGGTTTTTTGCGTTGGTTGTGGGTTTCCTTTTGTGATGATGGTGCTTCTGTAGTATTACTTTTCCATTTGCGGGTCGTTCGATAGCAATAAAAGTATCTAAAAATCATGTTCTAGAAACAGATTATGACCAGTATTACCGACTAGGGCAACCCAGCGAACGAGTGGATGGACACCCACATGGGTTTTGTACCTGCGTCGATGTGCACGATTGGTTATTGTGCGTGGCAGGGTGCTTGTGGATGGTTGGCGGGGAGTTCTGAGGGTCCAAGCTCCCTGGTCGGAGCTTGGACACCGACGTCACTTCACAGTCGGTCGTCTCATGTGAAGATCTGCAAGGCGCGAAACTGCCTACCTCAATTTCTCGAACCTAACACACCCCATCGTTCCACGATGGAAGACACAGAAGACGAGTACGACGACAGCAGAACAATTGTTGAATATGCAAAGGTACGCTCAATCCATCTGTGCAGCGCGCCCGCGTCAAATAGCGCCACGCGTTCAATCGCGTTCTCGAAAGCTCAATCGTTGGCTGATCGATGTAGGATACCCTCCTCGCACCCGTCCGCATAGCAACGTCCCCGACATTATTGCGAACCTACCTCCGAACAGCCCTCCTCTTCATCACCTCCTCCATCCTCCTCGGCGTCGCCGTCGTCGCATACACCTCCTTTTACTACGCCTACATACCCATTCGCGGGATCGAGGTGCCTGTGTACCTGCAGTATGACCACACCTCTCCGCATACATATCCTCCCGCCTTCCCACCGCCACCGCCACCAGCTGCGCAAACCTCCCCGGCAGACACGAGTAACGCCCCCGTTCCCCGCGCAGTGCCCCGCCACCCCTTCGGTATCGCGAACGTGCAGGGCCTCGTTAGCCGGCAGAAATACGATGTAGTGGTAGGCATGGATCTCCCACGCAGCGCTCCCAATCTCGAAGCAGGAAACTGGATGATCGGGCTCGAAATCAGGGGGCCCACAACCGTCGGAGGCGGTGTCATAGGCCTCTTAGGCTGGGACGAAGAATGGGACGTAGAAGACTACACCCTCGGCCCTTCTTCTGGCCGCGTATCCGAAAAGAGCGGAGCCGGAGCAGTGGAAGAAAAACCGCGCGTCCTGGCACGCAGTAGACGGCCTGCGATCCTGGTGTACAGGAGCTGGATGACGGAAGTGGCGTATCGCACGCTGAGGCTGCCGCTGTATGTCCTCGGATTTGGGACGGAGAGCGAAAAGGTACAGGTTCGCTTGATGGAGGGGGTGGAGTTTGAGAGGGGCTGGCGGAATGTGCCGGCTTCAGTTAGACTCGAGATTCGCGCGAAGAGGCCGCTAGAGGTATACAAAGTCACTATTCGCTTCGCGGCAAAGTTGGAGGGGTTGCGGTGGGTCATGTATACGCATCGATTCGCCTCGTTTGTGGTTTTTACGGGCGTGTTTTGGGCGGTTGAGATGGGTGTTGTGTTACTTACCTGGGCGGTGTTTTCTTTCTGTTTTGCTGGCGCGCCGGACAAGAACGATGACTTCGAGGGTAGCGGCAAGCGCAGGATTAAATCCGAATCCGGGGTTGCGACGCCGAAAACAGAGCAAGCAGACGGAGAAGGCGATGAAACGCCTCTATCCGATGCGTCGCGCACGTTTCCCACGCTGCCGTCGCATCGGCCGCTGCATTATTCTTCTCCCAATGAAGGGAGGGTTAAGAGGGAGGGCGAGACGCCGGGATTGGACGATGTGCCGGTCAAGGAGGAGGCCGAGGCGGATGATGAGGATGATGACTTTTTGCTTGATGAGGCGAGGTTGCGTGAGAGGGATTCGGGGCTGGGGACGAGTTTGGAGAGTGGGGTTGAGAGGGTGGGGGTTGCTAGGAGGAGGAGTGGGAGGGGTGGGGAGGGGAGGGGGAGGGAGAGGTGAGGCGTGGGATGGGGTGCGATGCTTCGATGCAGGGGTAGTGGGTAGTGTTGGCGTTGGGGCTTATGAGATACCACTTTTATTGTTTCAAATGGATGGGATATCACACTTCGAACGATCCTGGCATGGTACTTGTTGCGATGTGGTATTAAGCGCTGAGAAGAAAGCAGGGGGTAGGTTCCGTAGAGTTTGCATTGTGTTTGGATGTCTTACTGACTGCTAAACGATGTGCGATTTCCACCTCGTAGAATCGATTTCATTCAACAACATACGGCGTTAATCCAGCGAAGAAGATACAAGTGTTAAGTCTCGCAATCTTTTTGCATCCCTTTACACAATCCTTTGCCCACCTGTCTTCCTCCCTCCCTTCCGCCTACCACGTCCTGTAGCGCCCTGCGGCCAATATGGCATTACAAACCGTCTCTCGATCCAATTTTGGCTTTCGTCGAGTATCCGTAAGATGACCGTACTAGAACAATATTTAGAGCGGTTGGATCATCTTACCTCAAGACTTGCTCAGCAAGGACGCAATGTTTATTTCGCAACGAGGATTTCAAGCTCCAACGAAAATCTCCTGAACAAAGTGTTGGACGATTCCGAGGTGTGGTGCATCCCATATTGCAGAGGGAGTAGGAATGAATTTCCGTTGCTTTCGAGGTATTCCGAGCTCTCGGCTCTCACAACGCTCTCTGCTGGATCGGGCATCGGGTTTCTCTGGGCCGTGATGCACTACCTGAATTCGTCTTGGGAATGAGGATTAAGTTTCGTTCCTTTTGTTGCATTACTCCGAGTGATCGAGCCCAAGGGGGTGTCAGAGTCCTTTGGGCATGTTGCGGTTCTCCCTATTGTCCGAGCACTGAAACGAGAGTCCCGTTCTTTGAGAAGTCCGTCTCATCCCCCACTTCTTTGTTTCTGCTACTTATTCCGAGATCTCCTAAATGGATTCCCGCGCTTCTTCCCCTTCGAAACCGTGTTCCCTGTCTGAGGATCTGCAGAAGATTGGCCATTCGATTGTACCGAGCCAATACTCGAACCGATTCCGCTATCAAGCGGCGGCACTGAGAGACTACTAATTGGCGTGAGAGCATTGTCATACTCGGGATCTCCGTCCACAGGGTCACTGATGTCTGGCCACCGCAAAGACAGTTTCCGGTTATGTCCAAAGATGATCGCGCCGTTGTTGGCTGCCTGTAGGTTTCGAGTTGTAGGGCTTCTGTACTTTGTCCAGAAGCGAGGTACACTGGTTGGAAGCAGGACTTGGGCCCTTTCGCATCACTTTTTGCTTTTGCGTTTGCTGGGGGGTTTGCAGGGCTCGAAGATGGTACCGGGATTCAGCCAATAGATGTCGTCGACGAGTTTCCAGGGAAACCGGCTTGTAGAATTTGAGAGACTTGTTGCTTGTTGGTCGGTGGCTGAGCCTGTGGGTTCACCTGTACTGCCTCTTGTTCTCAGAACCTCCTGGAGGTCTGAGACACCCACAGTGAGATAGTCCAGTTGTTTTGGGACAGCACTCCAGTGGGTGCAGATCTGTATAGAACTCGATGGCTTAAAGATCTCTCCGAAACCGCGACCGAAAAGCGTGATAGCGTGCATAGCGCGTGCGAAGTCAACCCAGTCGACTCCGGTCAACGCAAGTGTCGCGACTCGTGGGAACAGTGGGTCTCTGCCTTCGGTGATCTCTTTGAAATCGAAGCCCTCAAGTTGTCGTCGTGCCGAACCCTTGATCTTGAACCCGACTCCATCTTGAGAGAAGATCTGCGATTGATGCGCTATCATTTTCACCATGAAATGGCAGATGTGGTCCACTCGGTCTTTGAATGTGTAGTAAATTACCTTTCTTTTTGTTACTCTCTCAACTACTCCGTCTGCTCCAATCGTTTCTTCCTCGGAAGTTTCGACCGCTTTCTGTCGCAGCTTCAGCTCAAGATTGTAGTCGTTTGTCAGGACTCCAATAGCCGCCTTTCTCGCTGGTAAATGAGGACCTGATTCTACCAGATCGCACGAATTGAGTATGAAATGGTAGCTAAAGTCATCATGGACGGTCTGCAGATCGGAACCAATAGCCTCTGTCACCCGAGGGTCCGTGTAGGATATGTGCTCTCCGTTCTGGTTGTAGAGTAGTTGCCACACTGCAATATCGGTGACGTATATGGTGAGGACTAATTAGTAGAGCACTGAAGGTCTTGATGAAGAGATTGTCCCTAAATTCTTGAATACGGCGCGCTCGTACTAGTGACGCTAAGGTGTTGAGCGGTATCTCCACACCAGTGTTTTTCACCGACTTCGTTCAAACGGGAAAGCCTTCTACTATCATCGCGTTGCTAAATAGGGCTTGCCAGCAGTGGCCACTTGATGGTGTTGTTTTCCTTAAGTTCTTTGAGTGAAACCCAATGTGACAAGCTGAAGCCGATTGGTCGCTGGTGGTGGCTAGCATCTTGTTGATCATGAATGGGGAGCATAAACAGAGCCCATTGCCATCCGATGAACGAACGCACGGCGGCCCCCATCCAAGCAAGCTGTGCACCGATCTCGGCAACTGCGTCCAATGGGCCGAGAGTATGGATTTGGATGACAGTCTCTGATAGAACAGACTTAACAACAGCTCCATGGCATAGCTTGTCTACACTGGGCCTTAGCACGAACGAATAACGTGTGGGCCGAGGCGATCTTACACTAGTCAGCATCACATTTCTTCCCATAATACTGTCGTATGGTATATTTCACGGCTCGTAAAACTCCAATTCCGGCCTGTGGCCACACTTGCTTCACATATTCTTCTACAGTCAACGACTGCGCATCTGATTCTGTGCCAGTAAGAGTGATACGTTTCCGAGCACATCTTCGGGATCACCATAGTACCCTTGTTCTCTAATTAACTCTACAGGACGCTATTTGACCGTAAAAACGACCCCAAATGTGTGTGGTTTCGTATTCGACCGACTCTGCTTGCTTCGTCACGGTCTGACAGCTGAGTCCTTATTGAATTGATAATGAAGCGCATCTCGTCCAAGGAGCTCGGTAAAGATGCCATGGCATCGCGTTGTATCCGGGATTTCAGCCAATGATATACTAGACTTACTGTAACATATGCTCGAAAAGATAGCGGTAGGGTTACTTTATATATTTCGCCCAAACCTTCAAGCTGACCTTCTTCCAATTCTCTGGCAATACGCATGGAGTTCCGAGAATTGGCGAGATAAGCTTCTTCTCCGGCAGCATGCTGTCCTAGGTGCATGTCAGCAAGTAGATCGTCTGATAACCACCGTGTCACCTTCTCGCTTGTTTGCATGGCCGGCTCCAGGCTCTTTCTGAACTTAGCCACGATGAGACTTTACAGAGAAAATTAGTGTACAACCCGAGACGTAACGAAATGATAGCTGCTTACTCTCTATGTTTGCTCAAAAATACCATCACATCTCTTGACCAGGAAAAGCCTTCAAGAAAGCCAACGCTGCGAGCGAAGCCCTTCAGTAAATCAGGCAAGTTCCGGCAAATCTGATCCAGAGGGAAATCTTTCACGTCCTGGTTGTCGAAGATATCGGTTACCAGATCTTCTACCAAGCCATCAATGCATTGCTCTCTTGTTTCAGTTTTAGTGCTAGATGTGTCGGAATAGATGCTTCCAGTGTCGCCGGGTTCCCGGAATCCACCAACGTTGTGATTGCCACCATATTCCAAGCTTCCATGCTGCAGGCTTGGAGAAGACTGGCCAAAGCCCGGAGTAGGGTGTCACTCAGGATTGGAATACGTAATCTGGGATTTGGTTCCGATTTTAATGAGCGAAGATGCCATCAACTCAAATGCAGACATTGTGAACTGCTGGTGGACTGCCGAAGCGGATTGTTTGCTCTCCTGGAGACTGGATTCCAAGAATTTTGGCTTCTGGGAATTACAGTTTGGTACAGCACTGGTGGATGTTGGGAAATTTTTTCATGATTGATCTTTCTTTATGGAAGCGGCTGACGCGGGCTTGACATTCCTGGAATCCGCCATGAAATTGATGGCAGACCAAACAGACTGCTTGACTTCTGGGACGTATTGTTGTCCTTCTGATAGCAGGATCCCATAAATGCTGGCTGCTCTGGATCACTATTCCGCTCGGTACCTCTGGATGTTACGAAATCATGCCATGATTGATCTTCCTCGATGGAAGCTTCGAGATTCCTCTCAAGCCCGTCGGGTTCAGAAGAATCCGCCATCGCAGCTGCCTCGCTTAGGTTGTAACGGTCTCGCCGGCAGTACATAGCAACAACAAACAATCTAAGCCGAAAGTCAGAAAGCGGTGTTAGAGACCAGGCTCTAAAAGAGTTGAAAAGAAGATGTGGGGCACCGGCGGCTATCGCAGCTGCCTAATATAATTGCTGGACAAGGCTCAACGGTGGCGTTTTCTCGACGGAAGGTGCTGCCTGAGGCATCCCGACAGGCCTGTGATTGGTTGTTCAGCCGCACAACCCCACGGCAGCGGGAATATTGAATGAGCAAGCGTCAAAAACGGTGGCAAAGGGTGAAGGAGAACGGGGAGAAAGTACACGCGTGAATTCCAGGTGTGGTGGGTTGGAAAAGATAAGGCGAAAGTTTGTGTGGATGTCTGCCCTAAATTTGTTCACAGGAGGGTAAGTGCACGTGTGTCGCCGACATATGCAATGACGCAACGGATATATCCAGGGACGTCGATAAGAATGCTCTATTTTCCTTTTTTGATCGTTTTTGCGTTCTATTGTTCGTGTACTGGTCGCTATAATGTCAAAGAAGAACGCCGAGGTACAAAGATCGTAAGGAAATAAGAAAATTAGGACCTATACAATGACCGACCCCAGGGTGTCCCTCTAAATCCTTGTTGTACGCTATACCCGACCGAAACAAACTCGCACAAAGCATCCCAAACTCCAATTCATACAACAGCCTCTCCTAAGCACATCCTTGATAGGAAAGCTCGGAACAGATAGGCTGCCATGTGTTCATGTCAAGCCCATCGCGAAAGTGGTCGGCAATATGGTCCATTCGGATGGCCGTCGAGTCCAAGAAGAGTTGGCAGAACCCACACCACAGAGAAGCAGGGCTAGACCGAGTCGCGTCTACGTCCTGAACCCAGGACTCCGGTACTACGAATCTTTTCTTGGTGTCTTCATCTGCGGTGGTGAGGTGAACCTGCCGAACATGCTGCCTGAACAGGTCTTTCCGAGCAAAGGTTCGCTCAGCTTGCTCCTTGTTGAGGCAAGAGTTTACGTTGTGCTGCTGGAAGTGATCGAAGCTGAGTACTTCTTGACCGCAAAGTACACAGAGGTTACCGTCGAGCAGAATACCGTGGAGCAGGATGCCGTCGATCAGGACAACTTCGTTCATACAGATCCATTCCTGGACATGAAAACCATGGACGCCGATTTCATGTCGCTTCCAGCCATATGCGTCCTTGAACGATTGTAGGCAAGATGTGCATTGGTAAGGCTTCTTGCTTTCTTGCGTCGGGGCACTCAACTCCTCGGATGCAGAAGGGCTAGAAGTTTGGCCTGCGCTAGCGTTGTACCTGGAAGCGTAGGATCTCTTTCCCTTTCTTTTCGGTTTGGTCATGGGATGGGCAGATGCCTGAAGGCTGATGGGTTCGGCCTCAACTTGGAACGTATCGAGATTGTATACACCATGAGCCATGGGGGCGAAGATGTCTGCATCAACAGTGGCTTCCGTGTGGTGAGATCCACCTGTGAATGGTTCGTCTCCCGAGATGTCTTTAAACCCAGAAGGTGACAACCAGTCGCTGAAGCACACCGAGGACAAGTCATCAAGTTCGAAGCCGGTTTGGAACGCTTCGGGCGCCTGGAAAGTACCCAGCGAGTGCAAGGCTCCGATTGAGTTTCCTGATGCCTCTGCTAAAGTCAGGCCATGATCTATACTGCGCGACAAGTGCAACGTACCATTCGCCTTCATCCGCTGTCGTAAATTGTTCAAGCAAACCCGCACCTTCTTGCTCGAGAGCCCGGTCATTTCTGCGAGTCGCTCTAGGTCGCCTTTGCTCGCATATGGCCATGAAGCATTTTCTTGCAGCCATATCTTGATGGGAAGTATGCGGTCCTTGGCAGCGCGACGACTGCTGGTACTGGGTGGGTGACGTCCGCTTTCAGCCGTCTGTCCATGAAAAGAATGCTCATGTCCGGTGCCACCATACTGGAGGTGCTGATATTCACCTAGGGCCTCGTAGCCTGACGCAGCGCTTTCCAGTGGGAGAGCAAAGGAGGAAAACCCTGCATCGACTTCGAGAGAGGCCGCTAGCCCAAGATCAAAGTCTTTGGGACAGATGGTCCTTCCATCGTGATCACCTTCGACAGGATCAATACAAGCCAGACAATGCTGTGGGGACCATGGTCCAGAAGGAGGTGGGTCGGAGGGAGAGCACGGACCTTCAGCCTTGGCAGCCTTGCTATGCTCTAGCTTGGAGTATGGACAAGCCTTGACCAGCTCCGGTGCGAAAGACATGATCCAACAACGCGATAAAATGTTACGAAAAAGTGGTGGATGGAAGAGAGAGCTTTGGGAAGAAAGATTATGCACTTAACTGCCTAATTGATGAGTATTAAGGCGCATTCCGGAGTGACTCGCATCCCTTGCATTACTTTGTTAGGACACATGAATGAGCCAATCAGAGGCGACCCCACCGCTTTCAGCACGATACATCTACGTTACCTCTGAATATATCGAGCTCGGAATTCAGCCGTGCTCTAACGAGTACTTATGTTATCCGTCCTCCAAATTTTAACTCAATCCTACGACTTTTTGGAATCGGGCCCCCGTGTGCGATTCTGATTGGCTGCATTAGTACTTTCGAGTCCCCGTGGGGGTTATAAGCCTAGAATTCCATAAGTACGAAAAACAGTTACTACCGGCCCTCTACCACAATGTACAAAGGTAATAACCTTACTCTGAGTATACGGGAGATGCAACAGGATTTAGATTTCATTTTGATTGAACTAAGGATCATTCCAGTCAATGATGACTACGGTAAAGTTTCTGTGTCAATATCTGACCATCTGAAATGCTCCTCGGCCGCTTGAAGTGTTGAAGACTTTCGAACACACGCAGCTATGCGTCTCCCGGACATGATTTTCTCTCTCTCCTCAAGAACGCCGTGTTGAAAGCAGCATCCAAACAACTACACAACCCTATGCATACCCCTCCACACCCAACACCCACGACCGAACTCGACTTCGTCCGCCTCTCTTTTACGGCTGCCCCGGCCAAACAGCATCAGCAATCGCCCTAACAAGCTCCAACTTCTTCCTCATATCCTCGTACCCTAAAGAGTTCCCCTCCGCGTGACTCGCAAACCCGCACTGCGGGCTCACACAGAGCTGCTGCAGCGCCTCCTCTTTCGATTGGCCGGTACCTTTGGCGACGAAGTCGGCAGCCTGATTCACACGCGCGATCATTTCGTCTTTATTCTCGAGGGCGGGGAACTTGGAGGTGATGACGCCGAGGACGACGTTTTTGTTCTTGGGGAGGTGCTCGAGGGGCTCGAAACCGCCGGCGCGGGGGGTGTCGTATTCGAGGTAGTAGGTGTCGACGTTCAGGTCCTACGTAGAAGTTAGTATGCAGCTAACGGATGGGTGAAGACATGGTAGTGGATGTACCTGGAACAGCTTCTTCGCAATGTTGTCGTATGCGCCCTCAGAAAAGTGACGGCTTCCGACGTAGTTACCACGGCAGAGATGAATACCGAGATGCATGTCCGACGGCCTCTCGAAGCACTTGTTGTAGAACTTAACATACGCATCGAACATCTCATCAGCCGTCTTGTCGTTCAGCTTGTCCTCCTTCCACCCCTGCAACATGGCCTCCGAGCAAAAGTACGCGAGATTCGGATCATCAATCTGAATGTTCCTGATACCCTGGCTATGCAAAAACTTCAACTCCGCTTGGTACGCCTTCGCCACATCCTCAAAATACTCGTTGTCGTTTGCGTACACCTCCTTCGGGTAGCTTCTGCCGGCCTTGTAGCGGAAGTGGTACCAGGATGGCGAGATTAGGGTAATCTTGATATTCTTCCAGTCTTCTTCTGGTACCAACTTCTTCATGATGTCGACTTCGCGCTGGTAGCTTGAGTGGCCTGGATGCGAAATCTTTCCGACGCAGACGGTGACCGCATTGGGAATTTCCTTGGATTCCATGAAAGATTTGACGTCAGGTGCGTAGGGACGGAACATGTCCGCATCGTAGCCCTTGAGGACGCCAAGCTGGAGCTCCTTCATGCCATTGAGCTCCTCAAAGAATGTTCCCCAGAACATGTGCCTGCGGGAGTAAGCGATTGGTGTGCAACTAGCGACAAATGGCACGCGAGCGCTTACCTGGCATACTCTCCACTAGAAACCACTTTCAACCCGGCATCTTTCTGCAGCTTCACGACTTCCGCGATGGATTTGTCCTCCAATGGCGTCAGATCTGCTTGGGTAGCCTTGCCTGCAGCCACATCGTACCGCTTCTGGACCAATTCCTGGGGGCGGAGCAAAGAGCCGCAGTGCTCGGCCCGAAAGGGAGGGTTCCTCTTTGCAGTCGACATGTTTCAGAGATTTGCAAGCTGGGATGTATTACGCAATTGTTGGGGGAGGGGAATCGAAGGGTTTTAAGGGACCACCCTGCCCCTCATTGCCCCGCTTCGTGTCAGATTGATCTTGCCATAGATCTGCCTCCGCTCCACGTGCCGTCGCGGAGGCGTAAGCGACGGTTAAATGGGGCGGGGCAGATGCTAAAGCAGGTCGCGTCGGGCTTTGCTTGTGGAGTAGTCTCCAACTCTTTGGTAGTGAAGATAAATGCTCGCCATTTGCCATTGCCGAGGACCTCTCTGCTCGCGGCAGCTCGGATGAATCGGCACGGACTGGATTCGGAAAGACGCGTATCGGTGCGGTGGAATCTTTGGCGGCTGGGACGCGTCTTTTCGTGATGTGAGCGTGGAAAGGCCTATGACGACGTCGCAAAGACCGACGACCGGAGGGCCTGCCGTTACAAATACTAGAGGCCCACATGATGGCGACGGTGTTAAGCAAACGCCGACGGAGAAAGCCCCGCAGAGGTGGGGACATTTGAGACCGTATTGCGACATCAACAATCAGTCTTAAGAATCGCCCTGCCTCCGCAAGTCTCCTTTGCACTACACCCACCTACCTCATATTGATCTACAAAACTTCGACAATGACGCGAGTTCTACTTACCGGCGGCAGCGGCTTCATTGCTGCGCACACCCTCGATATTCTGCTGAAACACGGCCATTCAGTCGTTACGACGGTTCGAACGCAGGAGAAAGCCGACAAGATCAAGGCGGATTACAAGGATGCGGCTGCAAAAGGCAATTTAGACTTTGCTATTGTACCGGATATTGCACAGGAAGGCGCATTCGACAAAGCTGTAGTCTCTGATCCTCCATTCGAGGCTGTTGTGCACACAGCTTCTCCGTTCCACTTCAACGTGACCGACGTAAAGAAGGTATGTCCAAAACTTTCTTTTTCCGTTGCTCGCACTGACCGAATAGGATCTGCTCGACCCGGCGGTCATCGGCACAACTGGTATCTTGAAGTCGATCAAGAAGAGTGCGCCTTCCGTAAAGCGCGTAGTCATAACGTCATCATTTGCCGCGCTCGTCAACCCGAGCAAAGGAAATTGGCCGGGCCACGAGTACTCTGAGGAGGACTGGAATCCCATAACGCTGGAAGAGGCGCATGAGAATGCCGCATCAGGCTATCGCGCAAGCAAGACATTTGCTGAAAAGGCGGCATGGGACTTCCTCGAGAAAGAGAAGCCGAATTTCACCGTCGCAACAATCAACCCACCGCTCGTCTTTGGCCCAATCGTAAGTTAGGTATATCAAAGTCGAGCTGAACGTGTTGCTAACGACTAGGAAGATACACGCGATTGACAATCTCGATAGCCTCAACACGTCCAACCAGCGTATTGCCGCGGCCGCGCAAGGGAAGTGGAAAGACGAGATTGCAGCCACTGGCGTCTACCTATGGGTAGATGTACGCAACGTGGCAGAGGCGCATGTTGCCGCATTTGAAAAGCCTGAAGCGGCCAACAAGCGATTCTTCACGGTAGCTGGATACTTTACCAACAGGGATATTGTGGACATCATCGGGAAAAACTTCCCGCAATACAAGGAGCTCCCGAGCGCGTCCACACCAGGCGGCGACTATCCCAAGGGCGGCATCGAGAAGGGTTTGTACAAGTACAACAACAAGCGAACTATCGATGTCTTGGGACTAAAGTACAAGTCGCTTGAGGAGAGCATTGTCGATGCGGTCAAGTCATTCCAACCGAAGGGTTTGTAAGGCGTATCCGGACGGGTATAGATGGTAGAGGCGTACGCTACAGGATCTTGTTTCAGTACGATGTACTCATCTATAGTCAATCAATTAGCATCGCTGCATAGATTTTGAACAGAAAGACGTGTCGTGAACAAGAATTATCAGATTGTTGAGCTTGACATGCTTTATTTGGAACTTCATCGAAGAACTCAGAAGTTATCATTTGAAGGGTTGATCATCACCAAAGGGAGAATGGAGATAGAGGTAGTACTTACAGTTGTGGTACGCGATAGAGGCATCGTGGGCTGCATGAACGTGAGCTGCAGTGGAGGAGAAGCGAACGAGAACGAGCCAACGGAAAAGATTGAAAGGAACCACGGCGCGGAGAAACAAATTCGCCGAACGCGGCTGCCCCACCAACGAACGATGGAAGCCCCTCGAACGCCGCCAGCGCAACATTTGACCAGCTTCTGCCTCTCTGCGCCAGAGTCAGCTTGCACAAGACACTCCACCCCGACACGCGTAGCCGCCCGCCAGAAGATACTCTCCTTCCACCCAAGCAATCACCACAGCCGTCAAGATGCAGGGTTCGTGCGCCGCCCCGCACTGTAAACACAGCAGACACACTGACACATGACGGCAGAGTACGAGAGAATCGCATGTACGTGACGCGCATCCACACCGCTACTTGCGCCTAAATCGAGTATTCCGGATGCACGGCGGATGGCTGACCGAGCTTGCCAGGGGACTTCCTCAAAGAGTTCTACCCGACCTTCGACGAGAACCGCGAACGCCTCCCTGCGCTCTACGTAAGCATCGGCCGCGCTGCTGGACTATATAGGGATGCTGACTGGGCGTAGCTCGAGCATGCCATGCTCACGTTTGAGGGTCAGGCTGTACAGGGAATCGAGGCGATCGTCGAGAAGTTCAAAGTTTGGCCTCCGCGTGCGTTAGTCGTCATGGTCGCTAATGCAGGCAGAACCTCCCCTTCACTGATCAGGTAAAGCATGTCATTACCGACCCGGAGAAGGACGTGGACATTCAGCCCACCGCGGCAGATAGCATACTGATCGTGGTCACTGGATTGGTGCAGGTATGCAGGTTTGAGGGTGATTGAGAAGTGTGATGGAAGCTGATTTGCACACAGGAGCTCGGGCAGCCCATGCCATTCCGGTTCTCGGAAACCTTTCACATCAAGCTCAGCGAGGCTGGTTGGCGCATCTTGAACCACGTTTTCCGTCTCCAATGGCCGGCCGCATAAGGTCAGCAGTATGTTAAGATATGTGCACGACCGGTGCGATTGAACAGCGGGTGCGACATGGGGCGAGAGAACGGGCGATGTTGCGAAGTGGTGGAATGCATGCGCCTGATGAATTCCGTCAAGGCATGAGAGTGAATGCACTCGCTTTGGAAATGGTTGTGCTTCTGCAGGGGTAGCTTGGTCCAATATATCTTTGCGTTACTCTCCAAATCTGCAGGCTGCGCTCCGCCTCGCTCACAATCTGTTTTCCGATCCTCGGTGTCTTTTCCGATCGAAACGCTCCGTAGTCATCACGGAAACACTCCGTATCCGCCACGCACGGGCTCGGCACTTCCATCGGCGTTCTCACCCCGCCCCAAACAAGGGAACAGCTCTTTTCCGACTCATTGCCGAAGCTCTAATCCGTGTCTGGAGCTTGCCATTAGACATCATGAAGGCTTGTCGCGTCGTTTCCTCTTTCGCCTCCAAACTATCTCTTTCCTTGCTTCTTTTTCCCTCTTGACTTTGCAATTGGCGTCTTTTCATAGTTGATTCTTGCATTTCATAACCTCACCATGTCCGGCTTCATACAGAAAGGCATTAAGAACGTCCTCGCAAAGAACCCCCATGATGTCGTCTTCCTCTCCGCCCTCCGAACCCCCATCACAAGAGCGAAGAAAGGCGGTCTAAGAGATGCCTACGACCACGAGATGCTCGCCACAGTACGCCTCCCACCCCATCCCATCCAACTCCAAACAACCCACCTTTCAGCAACTCCCCACTCTAACCCTCCCACCTCTAGGTCCTCAAAGCCACCCTCCAAAAGTTCCCCAACCTCGACCCCTCAAAGATAGACGACATATGCATCGGCACGGTCCTTAGCGAACTCGGCGGCTCCAAAGCCGGCCGCATGGCCGCCAACCACGTCGGCATCCCCACCACGACCTCCTTCAGCACCGCCAACCGTGCCTGCGCCTCGGGCCTCACCGCCATCACGCACATCGCCAACTCCCTCGCCGTCGGGCAAATCGACGTCGGCATCGCCGGCGGCATGGAGAGCATGACGCGCAACTACGGGAGTCGCGCGATCCCGACGGAGCTTTGGGATGAGCTGAAAGAAAGCCCGGTTACGGACGCGAGGGATTGCATAATGGGCATGGGCCTCACGAGCGAGAATGTCGCGGAAAGGTATGGTGTTAGTCGGCGGGATCAGGATGCGTTTGCTGCGGAGTCGCAGCGACGGGCTGCCCGCGCGCAAAGCAGTGGGTTCTTTGATGTGGAGATCGTGCCGGTCACGACACGCTGGGTGGATCCGGAGAACGCGGCGAACAACAAGGAGATCACGGTGACCAAGGACGACGGCATCAGACCTACCACCACCGTTGAGAAACTCGCTGCTATGAAACCCGCTTTCAAGGAGAATGGGACGAGTACGGCGGGGAACAGTTCGCAGGTCTCCGACGGCGCGGCTGCTGCGCTTATGATGCGCCGGTCTACCGCTGCTGAGCTCGGGCTCTCCGCCCAGATCATAGGGAAGTGGGCTGGCACACAAGTCACAGGCTGTGCGCCCGACGAAATGGGTGTCGGGCCCGCGCTCGCGATACCGAAGTTGCTGTCCTACACCGGCATCGAGAAAGAAGATGTGGGCATCTGGGAGATCAACGAGGCGTTTGCGAGCCAAGCTTTATACTGTGTGAGGAAATTGGGGTTGGAGGGAGATATGAATCGGGTGAATCCGAACGGAGGGGCTATTGCGTTGGGACATCCCCTGGGCGCGACGAGTGGAAGGATGTTGACGACGCTTTTGCATGAGATGGAGAGGCAGGGGCATGGGGTCGGGGTGTTGAGTAAGTGTATTGGGACGGGGATGGGGATGGCTAGTTTGATTGTTAGGGAGTAGACGTGGAGTGTGTTGAAATACAGTGCAAAAATGGGACTTAAGATATTACAAAAGAAGCTCGCTGCATGCATCTAAATACAAATCGCACAGCGCACAGCAGCGACCGAGGGGTACTTGTAACTAACTCAATAATACACGTGACACATATCCCGCATCAATGCTGTCACCACCCAAATCTATATCCACTCACTTGCAAGGAAAGGTGGCGCTCGCTCGGGTCCTAACAACCCCTTCGTTCAGTCCAAAGGAAGGACGCACAAGTCAGCGGCAGACGTTCAGAGAAGACCGGAAGCTTTAGATACCGAGGGTGAATTCCACGCCGACGTCGATGTCGCGGGCCATCTTCACGACCTTGGAGAACTGGACCGACTTCTCAGCGGCGGCTTGCAGGTCGTCGATGGAGAAGATCTTGAGGCCGGATTCGTTGATCTAGAGATATACGTTAGTAGTCTTGTTCGGTCGTACGGTGGTTAAGAAGTGACATACCAGCTTGTGTGCCTGCTCCATGTTGGTACCCTGCAGTCGCGCAATAACCGGTGTCCTCAAGTTCATCGTCTCAACCACAGAGATCAGACCTTTGGCAATAGCATCACAACGCACGATACCACCAAAAATGTTGACAAAGATAGCAGTGACCTTGGGATCCGAGGTGATGAGATCGAAAGCCTGCTTGATAGCCTCGGGTGTAGCGCCACCGCCAACGTCCAAGAAGTTGGCCGGGCTTCCACCGTTCAGCTTGATGATATCCATGGTGGCCATGGCAAGACCGGCACCGTTGACGAGGCACCCAATATCGCCGTCCAGCTTGATGAAGTTGAGGCCAGATTCCGAAGCCTTGACCTCGTCTGCATCCTCCTGGGTGATGTCCCTCCAGTCGAACACCTCCTTTTGGCGGAAATCGGCGTTGTCGTCGAAGTTCAGCTTGGCGTCCATGGCGAGGACCTGGTGGTCGGTCGTCTCGGAGAGAGGGTTGATCTCAATCTGCGTCGCGTCGCGCTCCATGAACACCTTGTACAGCTTCTGGATGGTGTCCTTTGCATCCTCGATGCACTGCTCCGAAAACCCAAGCTCGGTCGCAATGTTCCGCGCAATCTCGTCGGTGACGCCCTTGTGGATGTCGATCTGTGTGGTGATGATAGCCTCAGGGTGCTCCTTGGCGACGGTCTCAATGTCCATGCCACCCTGCGATGAAGCGACGATGACGGGGCCTTGCGACGCGCGGTCCATGAGAATGGCGAGGTAGAATTCCCGGCGGGCGAACTTGCGCTCGACGATGTAGACGGCGTTGCAGAGCCGGCCAGCAGCTCCGGTTTGCTTGGTGATGAGCTTGTGGCCGATCATCTGGTCGGCGAGGATGGAGGCTTCCCGCGGGCTGTAGACGACCCGGACACCGCCCTTGAAGCCATTGTCGAAGGTACCCTTTCCTCGTCCTCCAGCGAGAACCTGTGCCTTTATCACCGCATCCTCTCCGCCTGGGTACGTTAGCCGGCAAGAATGCCATCCATCGGAGCAATGCCATACCAATCTCCTTGGCTACCTTCTCTGCCTCGGCCGCATTGGTCGCGACGCCGCCCTTGGGAACGCCGATGCCGTACTAAATCCCGCATCAGATATCTATCTCCTTCGGCTAGCGGGTTATGGGGTTCGTACCGATGCGAGCAGGTTCGCGGACCTGTATTCGTGTATCGACAGCGCTCTGCTCTGCTGTATCACCGATCGCTTCAACGGCGTCTCCTGCTTCCTGTTAGCACTTGTATGCAATTGCGATGTACCTCCGCGTCAGAGGCTTGCGGACCGAGGGAGGGCCATTGGGGCACGTACAATGGCAGCGCGGAGAGCGCTTGTCAGCGGCCGACTGCGGGCGAGCTTGTACATGGCGTCCGATGAACAAAACACCAAAGAAGAGAAGTATAAGGGCGAGGGGGATGATGAAGCTGATGAGACGAAGCTTGCGATCAACTTGCTTAGAGCGCGGAGGTGCCAAGACCCGCCGAGGATTTTCCGGCTACGTGAAAATGTCGCGCCCGAAATGGTCGACCGAATTAATATCTCGACAACCTGACCTTGATTAACTACTCACGCATTCTGCAACCATGTCGAAGAGGAACAGCGACGGCGATGTGCTCTTCAATAGGCTCGCAGTGGGCGTAGCGCAAGAGCAGAGTCTCTTGGCGTCGTTGATGGGTAGTGAATTGGACGCGGAACCCCAGAATGAGACGTCGGAGACTGCAACTGAAGACAAAGATGCGATGTCCGCGGGCGACGACGAGCAGTGCGTTGCTGCATTGTGACATACATGTTCGCCTGCTAACGATTGCTAGGTTTGGAGTCGGAGCAAAGATCCCCAAAGAAATTGGAAATGGGACTTTTACACGTCGAGTGCCGACATCAGACGACAAGTTGCTCCAGCAGCTGATTGGAAAGAAAGCTGCAAAAGCACATCTGGAAGCGAAGCAGGCCAGCAAACACAGTGCCAAGCAACCGGGACAGAAGCACAGCAAACCCCACGCGGCGCCGAAAAAGGAGGAAAGTGAAGACGAAGAGGAAGGGCGAGCGTCTGCTTTCAAATCGAAAAAGCGGAAGACTACTAAGGCACAGCCGGCAGAGCTGAAGATCAAAGAGCTTGGGATCGACGACAACCTAACCGACGAATCACCGTCTGCTCAAGACCATCGCGCGTCTGAGAGTGCTTCGAAAGAGAACCACATCGAAAAATCAGATGTCAGTGATGCCGAAGAAAGCAAAAAGATCGCCCCCAAATCTCGACACCGTCAATCGAAACCAGCAAGCTATCTGGACCAATTACTCGCAGAACGGTCGAAGAAAAAGAAGAAATCCAAATCGCAGGTGGACACTTAGGCTCCTTCGTGAGGGCAAATCCATACTCTTTCGTCGCACATTGTTCTGCCTCGGGAACCTCGCACTGCTTGTCGTCGCCTTACTTATAATCGACGTTTCTTCTTTTTGGACGAGGCCCATATACCCATACGATGTCGGAAGAAAGAATACCTGTCCTGCTCTCACTATGACGTGTCGCCCGAGAATGGGTCCAACAGATCATTCCTAAATCGCTCTGACCATAGGTTATGAAATCATATTTCTTGAAGTCGGCGCACCATCAACCCATCCACGGTCGTTGGCGTTTTAATTGGTGTCTATGTAAAAGCTTATTGATTAACATACCACCAAGAAGCGTGAGCAGTACGCAAAGAATCGGTACAATAATGGCAATCTTATCTGCCCTGCTTAATCCCGACCCCGAACCCTCATCTGCAGGTGTTATCGATGGAGACAGCGACGGTGACGGCGAAAGAACCAAATCGGACGATGAAGAGGGGATCGTAAAGATTGTGTTGGACGAGGCGGGTGGTAGATCGGTCGGTAGGGCGGGGTTCGATGAGGACGTGGTATCGCCGCCTAGCCGTTGCACACCGTCAGCTCCAGCTTGTGAAGAAGACGGCGAGGCCGGCTAGGGTGACTGCGAGATACCACTCACCCAACACGAAAGTCGCCGAAGATGACTGAACCGTGACCGTTGCGGTGGGAGGAGCGGTAAACGTCGTTATGGTCTTCGGCTGATTACTCCATGTCGCACCTGATGTCTGCGTCACAACTACCGTTGCGGGGGCCGTAAAGTTGCAGTATCGATCGTATATGGAGACTGCGTTGGTGTAGTCTGGTCCGCCGCTGCAAGTGGTAAAATAGGTTTCGATACAGCTCTGAAGGTAGGAGGAGGCTGCCGGCCGTATGTCCGCTCGACAAATGCAGGAGTCTACATTTGCACATTCGAGATTGTTGACGACATTAGCACCTCCTAGGCAGTTCTGAACGCAAGGGCGCTCAAGCTCGAGGCCAGGATAATCAGCTAAGGACACAGTTCCGATGCCTGTGAGGGCACCGGGGAGAATCATAAAGAAGAGGAAGAGGAGGTCAGGTCTTTGGATGACGACCATCATGTCAAGTCGCCGATGCGCGGGAGTCGCTGTAGGAAGGTATGTGCAGGACATGTTGCGGTGTATTGCGGGAGCTACCGTCCCATTTTCTATGTACAGCGGACGCACCGCCTCCCCGGCCAACTACTAGCAGAATCACGCGCGTCCCTGCCGACTGCAGGTCTATGAGGCTCCTATGCGCCTCTCTTAGTACAATTGGTAAAATGACGCGAAAAAATCCTTGGCTAGACTGCCACCAACCATTGTTTCAGCCTTCTGCTCAGCCCTCACAGCATGCCTCATCTCGTTCAGCTTTCTCAGCTTTCTTCCCGACTAGCATATGTGGAGCGAGTACGACAATGTGTATGCACTCTGGCCAAGCCCGCGGCTGTCTCCGAACTCAAGTCAGGGCTCTGCGCAGGCAATACTGCAACACAATTCCAGGACGGCGAGCCAAAAAATGAGTAGCATGTTCTCCATGGTATCCTGCAATGCGTCTTTGACGAACTGCTTCGCCCGGAAGAACACGGCGGCGTCTACGACACGACCGTTTCCTTCCGAACTCTAGTGTTGCTGCGCAGGGCAACTCCCAACAGCCATCCAAAGCCATACCCCATGAGAAACGGACCACTGCATTCTTCGAAACCACCATTAATGCCATGATTATCGCAAAAGTCTATGTTGTCGTCACATATATATGCGTTTTCTGTTAACATTTCTACCCTTTCGAAACTATTGCTGTACACTGCACATACTGCCTACTCTAGGGAACACTTCGCATCCGAGAAATGACGAAAATATACAACCAGTTTTGTCAATTTGGATTTCACTTTGCTCACGGAAATAGAACCGCACATCTAGGGTATAAAGCACAAGCTCGCTCTCTAGCAACCTCAGAACCAAGAAGTCCACCACCCCACCAATGAAAACCTTCACCTACGCTCACCCCTAATGCTCCAACCCCTCCGCCTCCCACTCTCTTCCGCTCCATCCACTACATTCCTACTCATACTCACACCCCTCCTCCCTCTCCGACTCAACGTCCTCCCCAAACTCCACACCCTGCTCAATCCCTCCTCATCACCCTCCCACCCCCTCCTCCTCTGCTCCTCAGCACTCTGCTGCTTCCACCCGCCTTCAGTCCGATCCTCCTGTTTCTGCGGCCAAAGAATCTGCCGCATCCTCACGGCCCTAACCATCATCCCAAACACAAAGAACCACGCCAGAATAACCAGAATAGTCATTGCGCAGCCCACGTACTGGATCGGTTTATTCCCGTTGAGCGCTTTGGCGATGGCGAAAGTCGCCGTTGTCAAAGCCGTGTTGGGGAAAATGAAGGAATACCACGTCATGGCGAAATCGAGTTTCCCGCGCGCAGCGCACGACCAATGCGCCCCAACGCTGATGAGGAAGAACCACAGCGCGAGACCCCAAAGCCAGAGCCCAATCCAGTTCGCGCAGATCTTAGCTACGTTGCCAGCAAGCTCACCCATTCCAGGGCCCATGAAGTCTTTATCTACAATCTTCGGCAACTCCTGGCCCATCATTACAATCCCCGCAATCGTAAACCCCGACGGCCCGACACTGATAAACATACCGGGGCGCAGGCTCTCCTTGGGCAATTTCTGCGTCATGAGGCGGTAGATGAAGGCGCTATAGATCATGAGGGAGACGAGGAAGCCGATGCCTTGGATGACGTAGCCGGAGACGATGACGAGGAGGGCTTTGTTGGGAGAGGAAACTTTGGGGGCGAGGTTGCCGGCGTGCGGGCCGATTATTAGGAGCGGGTAGGCGGGGAAGATCCAGACGGGAGTCATTTGGGAGATGGTAAAGGTTTGTGTGGACCACCTGTCGGGTTAGTTTAGTTGGATGTAAGAGTTGAAATGGCGAGGGGGCTTACATGATGAGGTATATGCCGATGGAGAAGCAGATTGCGAGACCGCAGTCGCACCAGTAGAGGATGCACATTACGTCTTCAAGCCAAGTACCAGTTCTTTCGACACCGTATTGACTGATGTTGATCAGGATGGTGCCGAAACTGATGACGGCTGCAGGGATGAACAGGCTTTCAGTCGGGTGCAGAAAAGACGCTTTGAAGGTGCGCGGAAACCAGTAGAAGCGGAGCGAAATCATGGTCGCGTTGAAGATGAAGAGCACGATGTTGAGCAGGAAGAAGATGCAGCCTAGGGCGTAGAGACCGCGGAAGCGGAAGGGTACTAAGGGTTGTTAGCATTAACGTACTTTTGGTAGTTATGGTAACAAAGAGGAGGGAGAGAGGTGTACCAGTGTACAAGACGTTAGCGATACCACCAGTCGCCATAGTCATCGTAAACCACGTCCAAGTAAAATGCCTAATTCGATCCCTAAACCTCAGTACCCCTTGCCCCTCCTTTTCCCCCTGTCCTCCACTCCCTCCTTCTCCCTTATAGACATCATTCCCCTCAGCCTCTCCTTGCTCACCAACACTGCTCTTTTCCGCATCACCGCCTGCACTAATCTTGCTCCGTGCCCTCTCCCGGCTAGATTCCACTTTTTCAAAATCAAGCCCACGCTCGTGCGCTTCCTCAAACGGATTGCGGTTCGCAAATTCCGGATTGGGCGTTATAAGGGGCGGGTGGTTGCGCCATCGCAGACGTTCCGCAGCGCTTGCATCCGAGTCTGTTGATGCGGTGGAGATACGGCTGTCTGGGGAGCGCTTGGGATGAGTACTCATTCTCCACGAGCGATCATGTGAGCTGGGGTGGGAAAAAGACAGCGTATAATCCAGCTTCTAGGGTATGCGAAACGTCGACGTGGACGGAACGATATGATATAGATAATTCGTAGGATTTAAAGCTTTGTGAGAGCCGCGTAGCCGCGGTATCAAGATGCAGGGGAGGTAGCAAATCACGAAGACGCTATGACGTCGACCGCTACAGGAAGCAAATCCAAGCGTCTTGAGCAAACGGAAAAAGAACGAACAACATATGGTCCCCCGCAAATCGAGAGAACTTGTACCCCACAGATATCAGAGATATGGCCGATCATCGCAAGCTATGTGGTCGCGTGAGGTGCGTGGCTGCAGAACTAGCGTGGGATGGCGCACGAAGTTCGGTTCGTCGGCATGAGATATGCTTAGTCATCCTTAAGACTCCAAATCTGAGTATTGCATGGAATGCGTATACGATACGACGGGGGAAAGTGCAGGAGGAATTGAAGATTTGATAGAAAGTTGAAAGATGGCACTTGATCCCCCCTCTTCTTGAAGTATTTGTTCCTCATGACTAGCGGCATCTCTACTTGGATACTCAAGGTTGAAAGAAACGAGATGGAAGAGAGTCAAAGGTTTTTGGAGTACGGGCAGAGTCAAATAGAGTTTGGAGTTCAGAGGCTTAGTTGTGAATCGCTGCTGCGCCGGCGCTCATCAGTCCGGGGCGCGGTGCGGGCGTCAGCCTCCCTAAAGCCGCACTGTGTAGCGTCCGTTTCCTTCTCGCCCTAAACTTGCACCATCCTTCTGTGCTTTGAAATATTCGTACCCTACGACTGAACCCTTTACGAGCATTTTCGCCAAATTCTTTCAAAAAGCCAATGAGATCCTTATGTCTCAGGTGTTCGTCACAACTCCAAATTCGCGCTCGGAGGATCACCAAGCTCCGACCGAATATCTCGGCCTCAGCCAGGACAAAAGAGTCGATCATGACAATGATATTAGCCCACGTATGCAAGAAGCAACCCCGAAAGCTTTGCGAAACCTGTACCAGATAGTCACCGGCCTCTACTCATTGATTTGGTATCAATACTGGTCTCCATAGCCGTACTCGTCTTTGTCATAATTGGCTATCGCGCTGGTGGCAACGTTATCGACTCTCAGGAGGGAAAGCTCTTAAACGTCGCTCGAATTGTGCGCCTGATTCCGACTCTCTTGTCTCCGACTCTGGCACTGACTCTCTCCACAAGGTCGCCACAGCCTTCCCCTACATTTTCGCCTTGATCTTTGGGAGAATGCTACGAAGCGCCCTGGCCCGGAGCCTCAAGAAAGGCGTCGACTGCCTCAGCTTCGCGTACCTCAGCCGAAGCTGTACATTTGGAGGCGCCTACACAACCCCGTTTCAAATCCGCTGCCGTCACTGGCTTCCTTCCCTCCTGCTCGTTCCCGGGGCCTTCTCGCCGCTGGAAAGCCAGGCTTGACTGGGGTTTATTGCTTTGCAGCGCGGAAGTGCTTCGACGTCACTCTAGGATATGGCAGTGTACATCTATCCGACTTCCACCTACGGATCAACGTGCGAAAATTGTGAAGCGACTGCTCGCAATGCTATGTTTATTGCGCCGTTCTTTTCCATTCGTACGGGTGAAGAGCGCCGAGACATCTGGGGAAATCTGAAAATTCCAATATTGGATAATATAGATCACAGCGAGGAAGCTGATGGCGGGAGGCGCTTTACTACAGAATTCGAAGCGCCATTTGCCGCGATTATGGGGATTCCCTTCAACACTCCCAAAATGCCGGAAATATGACCTTCACTATGCAGTCCTGATATTGGCAGCTTGAGAACCCTATATTGCGGAACATCAGGACGCCCGGGCCCCTTCTTGCGACTACCAAGTTCAACGGATCCTCGTCTTTGGCAAACTCCACGGGAACAAATCAAATGTGGTAGTTTGGCATCCCCAAAAAATATGGACCCAACAGCGGTCACATCCAAACCGCTCACATTTGAAGCCCCAACGGAGACGCTCAAAAATTCTCTGAATAGCACATACAACTATGGAGCCAAGCATACAACAACGATATAAGCGGCCCCTTCACGGTCCGTCTAGAGGCCATGCTCACCCAAAAGCCTGTCGAGCTAAGGGTGGCTTGTGCGGTTTCAGTATGCAACGTGATCAACGTGTGCCACATCAGCATGAATCCGAACTACAACAGCGCGGCAGACCGGTCCTATTTCGTTGGCCACTTTCTTGACCCCTGATCCATAGCTTTCCGCGAGAGGAACCAGTGTCAGGAGTTCCCGGAGTTCTCGAAGCGTATCTATACGCCAGCAGCGCAAATCCATTCGACATCCTCTCCTCGTCCTCGCTTTTTACTATGGCGGTCTCAGAAGAATTACAGCTGGAGATCTAGCACTTCGTCTGACTCAAATACTGACCTCTTACTGGATCGCCGACAAATATTTCGCTCTTGCAGTTGGTAATCTGGACGTTGCCGATTCCACCCTAAGCGACGTCAATGCACTGCAGAAATCCAACATCACGGCTATAACAACCCAAGATATCCGCTACTGCGACCACGCTTGGGCGGCGCTGCTGTGCGTATCGACTCTGCTGATGCTCTTCGCTGCCGTCGCCTCTGCCGTTCTAAGCTTCCTCCGGTTGGCACCCGAATGTATGGATTTTCTCTCAGCAATGACGCTCAGCGACGGAAAAACGGTCCTTGGAACAGGCTCGTATCTAGATGCGGACGAAGGAATCAGGCTGTTAAAAGATGTGCGAACGAAGGTCGGAGACGTCAAAGCAAAGGAGCAAAGCGGTGAGGTTGGCATTGGGCGGAATGGAGAAGTGGGGGATCTTAGGAAAGGACGCACGTACAGGTGACGCACGCTCGGTCTACATACCCCAATTTCCCTCGTCCCCGAAGTACTCGAAGTAGACGC
>MU005575.1:1161668-1295869 GCA_010405425.1 Lentithecium fluviatile CBS 122367 | reverse complement strand
CCTAACTAAACCCTGTGACGATTCGGTGTTCAGCAGCAATTTGGCTGGTGTGAGCTTCGTACAATTCCTATACAAGTAATAGGGAGCCAACACATAAGCCCCATTCTAGCCACAGGGCGCGCACTGACTCTAATATACATACGTGAATCCTATTTTAATATATTCGTCTTCCTAAATGCCACCCAACCTGAATCTTATTTCGACTAGTGATGGTTACTGCGTTCAAGACTACTTCCGAAGGATTTCATGTGTTCAATTTTGTTGTTGTTGTTCCCCAGTTGTTTTCAGCTGCGAGATAGTGGCCACCACTATTTCAACCCTAACCTGACGCTTTGTAGCTTGGAGGACTTATATGTATGCTCCCTATTTCATATGCGTGAGCTTCTTAACACCTCCGAAACCCTATCGCCAATCAATCAATGATAACAAATCCATAAAAACCCCAATATTTTAAGAAAAAGGGAGAATTTTACCGGATAGTCAAGTGCATACTCTTCGTCTTGTGGAATGAATAGAATCTGTAGACTGACGGCCTGAGGGAAAAAAAAATATTAAATCAAAGTTATCACGGGCTAACACCCTTACCCCGGTCGTCTCATAGTGTATATAGCCCTCTCAGCTCATAGTCAATTGATTAACTCAACTTCTCACTCACGTCCTCGCTGCCCATGCTAAAACAGTTTCATATTGAAGTAGAAAACTTACTTTAAAGAAGTTAAAAGTTCGACCCCACCAGCTATGTGCCGACTCATTTCCTTCCACACACAGCTGTTCTTATGAATCATCTTGAACTCTTGGAAATGGCGGGGCTTGCCGTTGGCCGGTCGGATTTGAGGTGATTTAACGTAGAAGACTAATGCGCACCATTTACACAATTGAGCCATCAGAATCCGTGTATCTTACCTAATCCCTGTTGATCTCTACTTGCATTTGGTGCTGGATTCTCCAACCCCCGATACACTATTTCCAACGCATACCTAATCATTCCGCCTCCCCTCTACTCCTTATACTCTACCCCTTACCCCCTTCCTCCCTCCCAGTTCCTACTCCCATACCCCAGCGTTAAGAAAATCTTAAACGCCTGAGAAACCGCACACCCCAGACAAACTCGGAGAAACCAAGCCAATTAGAAGATGTCTAAGACACCCCGCCACTCCAACCGTCTCTCAGACCCAAAAGACTCCAGAACCTTACCCATTCACAGGCTGTAAAACGCACCCCAGCACCCAACCAACAGCGACCAACCCAACTCATACCTAACCACCCCACCCCACGACTCCGCTATCACAAAAGTCTCAAACCCAGCCCAACCCCAGTTCCAACAATGCCTTCAACCCCCGTCACCGTACACACTCATCCACACAATCAAACCAAAATTTCCAAACATCAATGTCTATACCATTCAAATTCAATCAACTCCAATTCCCAAGCACCACGCAATGCATCTCCGTACGCGAAAGAACCCTTAATGCCATATCCGACCCACTATCCCATCCCTGCCCTGTCAGGGGCCCCATAAGAAACATACATAAGCCCCGCCCTCCCAAGACAGGGGGGATAAAGCAAACGCCGAAAGTCCATAAATCCATACCATACAAGCAACGCAAACATGGCGTTACGCTTTATCTTCCGACACTTTGCGCCTCCATTATCACCATGGCCATAGCACCACCAACCTTCTTCCCATTCGCCTTCCTTCCTCCTTCCAGCCATACCCCTCCAAGTCCTCGCCTACCAAAAACTACACCACCCAATATAATGCTGACACAAATTCTCCAAATTAGTAGCCTCCTTAATCAACCGATCTACCTGCTGCACAACGCCCAACTCCCCACCCGCCAGCGCCCCAAAGTCCCTACCCGTCAACTTCTCCTTGACGCGACTCAGCACCGCCAATGCCCTCGCATTCTGCACCTCCTTCGCCTCGGCCTCGTTCGCCGGCTGCCCATGGTGCGAGGAAGGATGATTAGCGACGCTAGACCGGTGCCGCGGGCGCGCGAGGGAGGACAGGTTGTGCTGGGGATCGATTTCGGAGCCGATGATGGACTGGCGGCGTTCGGAAGGGAAGTTTGGCTCGTGCGGGGATTCGCGGTGGCCGAGGCGCCAGGTTAGGAGGGGGTCGTGGATGAACTGGGGGAAATGTTAGTACTGCCATCCAACAGTAAATCTATGAAAGGAGTGGGAACTTACAGCTTCAAGCACTGCCATGACACTCTCCTTGTTCGTTCGCAGCACCCTCATGACATGCTCACACGTCGTTCTATAACTCCCCTCAATATTGCTAACCTCCATTGCATACGTCAACATTCTCGTGAGCCTAAACGGCACCCTCTCAGGGTACTTCTCTCTATGCATCGCGACCTCGAAGCAGTCTCCAAAATCGATATGAACAATCTTTCCGGTAACGCGATCAAGCATCAGGTTAGAGGGGTGGCGATCGCCCAAGCCGAGGATATAGCCAACCATGGACATGACGGCGAGGGAGCGAGTGTAGTTTGTGCGACGGTCGAGCCAGGCCTCTGAGGATTTGGACTTGAGCCAGAGGACGCGGTAGAGGTCTTGGCCGGTGGTGTTATCAAGGGCGTAACCGAATACTTCGACCTTTTGCATAAGGGTGAGGCAGTCGTAATCTGGGGCCATTTGCAGCATAATGCGGTGCTCAATGTTGAGGAGGATCTTGCGGCTGTCGCGGTATTCGCGGATGAGGACGTGCAGCGTATCCGAGTTCGGCACAAAGCCTAGGAGACCGGATTGTGTCGATAGGGGAACAGCAGCATAGCGCTGGATATTCAGATGCCTCTTGCGGCTCTCAGTGTCGTTCATTAGAAGCGTGTTGCAAAGACCGAACAGTTGCATGACACGCTCGTCCTGACGAATATCCTCGTGGCCCTTGAGGATATGCGTATGCGCCTTGCCGTCGCTGCCCATCATCTCCAACTTCCTTGGCCTCTGCTTGGACTGAATGACAGAAGCCACCGGATTGAAGGAGCAGATGCGGATAACAGGCTTGCCAACTTGGTAGGTTCCGGGCACAGCAAGCTCCAGGTCTACCGCTTCCTTCAGCTTCGGGGAGACGTACTGAAGCTCCAGTGTCATGAGTGATGGAAGTTGCCGAGAGATCTTGCGGAAGACCTGGTAGTACAAGTCCCAAGCTTGATTGAGATCGCCCATTTCGCCAGAAGTGCGGAACGTGTTGCACCAGTCCCTAGCCTCCTGCAGTTCTCGGCCAAACGATTGAATGAACGAGATCTCGCGTAAGGTTTCCGGACCTCGATCGATCATAGCATGCAATGGCGCCAGCGTGGCAAACATACCATCGATGTTATGATCACCAAAGTATAGTCTCGAAGCCTCCTCAAGACCCTCATGCCACTGCTCGTGCCACAATACCGCAATCCTGATAAGCTCGTTGCTGACGAGATCAGCTTGCTCAACGAGTTTCGGAGAGTGTTCGCGCATCGCTTCCATAAGCTCCTTAGCCGATCGTTGCCTGCGGGAAACATCCGACTTCATCGACACGGTTAACGGAAAGACCAGTGCCTGCGGATGCGCCTTGCCTACTTCGCTAAGTAGTTGGTGAATTGACTGCCTAATGGTAGGATTTGGCTGGTTGATGCGGGCCAGTAGCTGAGGAATGACTTCAAGCCAAGTATCGATTGGCACCTGTTTGGTACCTTCCGACACGGTACGATTGACATCCGGAATACCACCATGGCTGAACCAAAGCGTAAGAAGACGGAGCGTATCCTGAAGCGAGCTGGATGACGACAACGCAATCGACTTGAAGAAGCCAGTGATAGCCGGCACAATATGTTCATGCACCACGCTCGGTGGAAGTTCCGTCGACTCGCGATCCGCTTTCGACGTGAGCGAATTGATCACTTCGAAGTTGGCCAGCGCCCAAGAGTGCCACGCCTTGTACCAGTCCTTGTTGTACCTTGTTGCTGCAGAGTAGGCCGACAAGATCTCGTGAACTTGATCGTGGTCCCATTCTCCGTGACACAGTTCCTGCTGCCACTCTCCGACCTTGTGATAGCACTTGGCGAGCAGTCGTTGACACTCGGCGAGGTTTGTAGGTGTACCGTACATGCTCGATCCATTCAGCATGCTAGAACCATTCATACCATTAACGCCGTTGACGCCATTGGCAGCCGCAAATGGATTTAGTGGGCTAGTAGCGTGACCGTTCGACATGCCATTGATACCGTTCATCCCAGTAGGCGCCATATTCATCATGCCGTTCTGAGAAGCTCTGACTCTCATAGCAACATCTTCCGACAGCCGTCCAGTAAACTCTTTTAGTGAATCCAGAGCTTCCTGCTGGTGATGCGGCGTAGCCCACATGAATTTGAACGCAGCATAGGACACTGCATACGGAATCTTGGCGACGTTCTCCCGCACATTGATGAAAACGCTTCCGCTCTCGATACCCAGTAGCTTCTGCAGTCCTTTCTCGGCAAGTCCATGGCGTTCGTTCTTGCGACAAAGGTTGGTGTACTTGATCCACATGTCCATGCTTTCTTGTGGTGTAATAACCAGCTGTCGGACCTTCATCATCCGTTGCCAGACATCTGGATTAGGCTCGAGGCCCTTGAGACGCTTCATCCAGGTCCTGCGCATGCTAGCTTGCTTCTCAGGATTGCCGTCCTTCTGCTTGTATTGCATGATTTCCTCTAATTCAGCCAACATCTGGACGCGGATCATGGGCAGATAGGCGCGCTGGTAGGATTCGCCTAGCAGCGAGCTGAGTTCGGTATCGAGACCCTTTCGAGCCTTTGCAATTTCCTCGGTGGCGATCTCGAACCGGTTGTTGTGGATATTGACAATGGATGCAAAGAAAGCGCGGTCCGGTGACTGCTCCTTCATGACGCTGAGATAAGAGTCCATATCCGCGAACTTGCCCAAACCCCACGCAGCAGCCGCGGCAAGCGGGGCAATCGCTTTGCGGTACTCTTGAGAGGCATTTGCCCACTTCTCCTTGGAAAGACTAGAAAGGAGATCCCACTCGCCGAGAGCATGCAAACACCGCATTTTGCCCATTGTGATCTCGAAAGAGTCCGGCTCTTCACGTTCACGTCGTTGATACGAAGTGAGAGCTTCCTCCCACTTCTGCAGTTTTTCGAACCACGTCTCCTTCAACTCCACATCTTGATAGCCTTGCGCCTTACGCAAGATACCAAAGGCAGCATCAGTCTGCTGAAGTTGGTTGTTGATACTAATGAGCGCCTCGACCGCGCTAGCATTCTGTTCGGCATTGAACTCAAGTTCCTTATAGTGAAGAGCTTTGGCGAAAGCATGGCACTTGCCGGCGTACATTCCGAGAATACGGACGTCAATCGGAAGAGCTTTGTCGTCGTGCTCCATGAACTCAGCCAAGTTGAGGAGGATCTGGAGAATCTCCGGCGGGATGTTTGGTGATGTGAGAGCAGTCTCGATAGACCGCACCAGCTCTTCTTGATATTGGTCATAGAGCTCGGTCCAGCACGATACGAAAGCCGAATTGAACAGACTCCTCGCAATCGGATTGTAAATGCTGGCCAAAGGCGTGCACGCTCGTAGAGCCTGCTGTGGAGACTCTCGAAGCAACTCCACACTAAACCTACGCATCCACTCAATCCAATCCTCTCGTGTAGTCTTTGAAGAAGCCTCCCAAGCCTGCTTCAAATGCTGTTGGTTCACAGCCAGCTTCTTGGTGAGAATTTCCGCAGGATTGAGGTCCTCATCATCTTCCCCATAGCGTTCATCAGGGCTCAAGTCCTGGGGTAAAGGCTCTCCCTTCTGCAGCTTAGATACAATTCTGCCATAGTTCTCGTGAGGAACTTTGTGTGTAACCAAGGTTTTGTTAACGGTCGGCACGAAGTGAATGTAATCCGGTCCGAGTTGGAATATGAGTGCGCAAAGAGTTTCTAGAGCAGTCTGTTTTATAGACGGCTCGTTGCCCGCAAGCACACGACATATGGGATGAATGATCCTCGCTGCGAACTCCGAAACATTCACTTGCTTAGAGAGCCGGCCGAGCGTCTCCATGGCTAGTTTGCGAAGGTGGGTAGGCTGGCCCGGCTTATCGAACATCTTGACCATAACCGGGATGATCAGATGCATGTATTCTTCCGCGCTAGAACCGAAGATAAGGAAGGCGTGTAGCACTCTCGTAGAGGGTACACGTTGCGGGGTTTGATCAGTCTCCATGACACCGAGCATGAGGGGGAGTACATCGGCCAAGTAAACTTTGAACTCTCCCTCAAGCGAACGTGCGATGGATTCGATGAGCGACAAGATCGTTGCTTGAAGTTGAGAGCTGGTCCCCCAATAATCTTGAATAGTGGACAAGATGCTAGGGAGGTAGGGGCGAATGTGCTGGCGGACAATCCGAACTAGCTGGCTGAGTTGATTAAAGTAGCCCTCCGTGCGGCCGACAGGTGCGGCACGAATGACCTGCAGAAAACCCGGGACGACCTGGTTCAAGAAAGGAACACACTTCAATCCCATCGTAGCGTAGATGTTCATGACTGCATCCACGACCGCTGAATGAAATTGAGAAAGCGATGTATCCTTCAGCAGGCCCATGAGGGTGTTGATAACGATAGTCGGGTAGTACTCCTCATTCGACGGGGTAATGCCTTGCATGATCAACGATACATCGGTAACAGCTTGAGCTTCGATGATGAGGTGCTTGTCCGGAGACTGCTCCACAATCTTTTGGTACTCGTCTGGGTCCAGAGCTCCAAGAGTACCCATAAGCTTGACAGTTTCGCGGCGAAGTTCGCCCTCCGGTTCTGTCTTGACGATATTCATAAGAATATTCATGAGTTCCGGATAGTCGCGATATGGTTCCATGACGTAGCCGGCGTGAGTAGCAAGCTGTCCGAGTGCTCGTAAAGCGGCGAACCGCTTCGCATCAGAACCGAGGTCTTGCATGAAGTCCAGGATGATTGGCATGAGATCGGGGATGTACTTGGTCATGCTTTCACCGCCGACGGTAGCGAGATCGCCAATGGCCTTGAGGGTCGTGGAAGCCACCTCCGGAATGGGATCCTTGGCTTTCGGCAACAGAACCGCGACGATTGGATCCACCAGAGGCTTAATCAGGTGGTCTGCAGCGCCGACAAGGTTGCTGATGAGCTTTGCGCTTTCTTCTTTACTTCGGGGACTGTTGGAATAATTAACCTCTGTCAAGAGCTGAAGCAAGACCTTGCGCAATGATGGGAAAACGTAAGCCGGATTGACGGTGGTAAGACGGCCAATGATAGACATGGCAGCCTCGCGAATAACGAAGACTTCGTCATTGAGGGCTAGAAAGAGAGTTCGGATGTTGTCCGCCTTGCCGAGGTGGCGGTCGAAGCGGGCATCGAGAGCCATGAGGACCTCCCATCGAATCTCTGGATCGATGTCTCCCACGCCGACGGTAAGGAGCTTCTCAATGATGTCGCCAACCACCTTCGTAGCTTGGACACTCGTCTGATGAACAATGGGGTCCTTGACGAAGAGTTGACAGCAAGTCAACGCAGCGCGCTTGCGGATCTCGGGACTGTCCGCCTCTACGTATCGAATAGCAACGTCGCGAACAAACTCGTTTAGGACGTGGCCAGTGAAGTCGAAGCTACCCAGCGTGTGAAGTGCCAAGGCGATCTCGTTCTCTCGTTGGTTGATTATCTGGGGATCTTTGTGGTCTCGGGTCCAGATTTGAGGCGGCTGCGATACCTGGTAGGGACTACCTAGCGGAAGGTAATGCCGGCCGGCGAGTATTTGGCTGAGAAGGTCGAGAAGCTTTTCTTGGATGATTGGCCGACAAGGTGGGACATAGTGTGCCATATCAACAAGGGCCTGAGTAAGAGAGTCGCTGAGTCCGCAGGAGAAAATGGGGTCTAGCAATCGTTCGACGTTCTTGCTCAGAGCCTGACCGACGGCCGCAGCAATCATGCTTAAACACTGGAAGATGGGGGCTTCGTTGACAGCCTTGTTTCGTCTGGACATAGTTAGCTACTAATGCCTTGCTGAAGCAAGCCGAGTTCAAGTAAGAGAAGAACGCTCAAGGGAGGAAAACCTACGCTTTCGCAGTGAGCCCATCCTGAATGAACCCCAATATTCCATCCAAATACGGCGCAATAGCCACACCCACAGCATTGGCAATCTGCCCAATAGCGACAAAAGCCTTATCCCGATCGCGGTCCTTCCTGATCAGCCCCTGCAAGTGCAGCATGCACTGATGCAAATACTTGCTCGCAAACTCCGTCGGCGAATAGCTTGCAAGAATAGGTATGATCAGCACGACCTCGCGTCTAACGAGCGCATCGCGATGCTCCCTATACTTCAGTACCGTCTCAACCGTCTCTTTGTACTTACGGTCGTCCATGAACATGGCGCTCTTGTCCAGCAGTTCTTTCATAGTAAGGAGCGACCCGTGAATCGCCTCGTTCGTGTTCAGACTGAAGCCCTTCAAGATCTCGTCATAGACCCTGCCGAACCACAGCTGGCGCATCTGCGAGTCGCGGGGTGATATGATCTCGAAGCAGGCGCTGATAGCTTCGGCCGCGGACTCCCTAATAAGCACCTTGGGATCCCGCAGCGCTACCCAGATAACCTCGAAGATCTGCGCAATCCACTGGTACATCAGCGTCGGCGAGTTCTTGCCCAGTTCCCGCAGAATCAGCACCGCAGCGAATCGCCGGTTCTCCGAGCGCTCCATCTGCAGCCATTCCAGCGCAACCTTGACCTCGGCATCGACGACCTCCGCCGTCAGTGTCCCTCCGGGCTTCGCGAGCCGTCCCAGCGCCTTCGCCGCAACGACCATGGCGGTGTTATCTGTCCCACGCATTACGGTCCGAAGGTAGCTCGCGAAGCGGGTTGTCTTCTGGCCGGCATCGTCGCCGCGGAAGTCGATGAGGGAGTTGAGGGCGTAAATGCCGCCGATCCGTTCGCTGGAGTCGCTGCTGTTGACAATGAGCTGCGATATGCGCATCGTCACATTCTCGTAGAAGTGGTTGAAGAGCTGCGGTGCGAGTTCTACGCCGCATCAGTATGCATATAGCTTCAGAGGGGGGTATGTGGTTGCGGAGCTCACCTCGATGAGCATTCTCGACCGTCTGGCGCAGCATATGCGCTCCTTTCTGGCGTGTGTCTTCATTTCTGCTACATTCAGTCTCATACCGACACGTTAGACATGTAGAATCCCTCACTTTGAGCGCAGCTCATGCACGATGCGATCCAGCGTGGACGCGAGCGGGACCGGCTGCTGTGACATCGCCATGGTGACTTCACCTAAGTCGGGCGGCAGCTGGGGGAGCGAGAGTGGCGTCTTCCATGAAAAGGAAGATGGAAGAGTGTAGGAGGGGTTGGGGACTATTAGCTAAATAATTGCTGCTGCTGGTTGTCTCTTGCGGCTCTCATCAGGTGCGCCCGCGACGTTCACTAGCGTAGAAGCACGGGCCACCATCTGTGCCGTCAACACTCACCGGCGTGCCAGATCGGGACAGCTTGCACAACTGTCAAGCTGCCGTCCAACAACCCAACCATTCACCTCTCAAGTTCCATGTAGTACCATATACGACGCTCACGGTGAGTCCAATTAATCGTATACATCCACATAAGAATACACCCAGGGAAAAGCAATACCTCCCATTTCCACTGCGCTCTAAAACAGCAAACCCACCGAGACAGACCCTACTCATGCTAGAATGCGTCCACTGACCGGCCTGCCCAATGAGACATCTCCACCTCAAGCAAGAACACCTCCAGTGACCGGCCAGCCCACCATCCGCTCCGCGCGTAACACGAAAGCCCAACGGTCCCAATCCCTGATCCACATGCCCATGTTTGACAGCAACCCCCAAGCCAGACGCGCGGGTTGACAGCCCACAACCAATACCAATCTATCCGAGCACCCCCTGCGCGACTCCACCAATAATTCCCCCTACTTCACTAAAGAAAATCCCTTTCAGCACGGTCTCCCCCTCCTCCACCGCCCACATCCCCGCATGCACCAACTTTTCCTTCCACCTCTTCTGCTCGCCGTTACTCAGTTCCTCCCATCGCTTCGCCTCGGTGTGCTTCTTAACCACATCCTCATCCCCCTGATGGATCTCCGTGCTAAGTTTTCCATCTTCCTCGGGATCATGGTGGATAACAAGGGCTTTCTGCTCTGCCGAAGCCGCGATCTCGGCGTTTGAGTTGTGTAAGCGGAGCAGTTCGACGATGCGATGACCTGTCTTCGCCATTGGCGACTCTGGTTTTGCGAATCTAGCGGCTTCACGCGCATCGTGGTTAAGGGCAGGGGGGGGGGTTAGCTCCCTCGCCGCGTTCTGCAGGCTCTCGGGGATCAGTCCCTTGGTGTAGTGTCCTTCAGGGTCGATGAAGCCTTGTAGCATGAGCGCGATCGCCGCCACGATCATGGCGATGACCAAGTATCGTGCCCCCTCGGTAAGAGCCTTCCGGCTCGCTGTCTGCAGTACATGGCGTGACCCTGGCTTTTTCGCAAGGGGCTGTAGTTGAAAGGTCTCCACGTCGATAGAGTTGCCCAATGATATTGATGCGAGCCGGAGATACGCTGGGTTCTTGCCCAGTGTACCTTCAGGTCTGAAGAACGGCGAGAAGACAGCTTTCGTCATTTGCAGCTCGTGAACCTGCTGATGTTAGCGACGCCCCATAGATCTACTATCATTCCACGACATCTAAAACTTACCCCGTAGTACGTCGCAAAGGAGCTGAAGCGGCCCATCGAGTCCCCGTTATAGTCTATCGTTAAAACTGAGAGCGAGACATCTATAGCGGCCACCGCAATAACGGCCTGATACCTCCCCTTCGCATCCTCATCCAGCAACGCAACATCCATGTCCACAGCCGCTTTGGCGTGCCTGCCCAGCTTCTTCCGTAGGAGTACCGTGCCTTGTCCCTCCCCGTACAATCTCAGCACCCACAACTCGACACCCGTTCGGTTTGGCTTGTTCGCGAGTAAAAGGATATGGGACGATGAGAGCCAGCGGAGGCACCTAACCTTAGGTCTCCCCTTCTTCTCAGAGACATCGGCGAATGGTACCGAATACACCTTCTTCGAACGTTGTGATTCTCTCACGCTCCTCTTATCGAAATCGTACTGGATGCGCCCAAAACAAACATCGTAATCGGTACAGTACGCGACGGAGAACCTTCCACCTCCCGCATCGAAGATGTCCACATCGTTAGCTTCCTGGCCCTTGTGTAGCGCTAACCGTTCGATAACGTCCTTGGGGTTGTCCGGCCGGCTCGATGTCGCGTTGAAGACAACAATCTCGTTCTCGTCTCCCGCTAAACCTGACGCAACGACGCCGATGCGTTTGTTGGGCGTATTCGATATGCTTCGCGGGGGTGCGGATAGGCGGACTATGCGCTGGTATCCTTCCCGTCTCGCACTGTCGGCTGCAGGGGTCTTGAGTAGGTTCGACTTGCTCAGGAACTCGATGCTGCCCTGCGGTGTCTTCTCCTCTTTTGCATTGCTCGTCTTCTTCGGAAACCTGACTTCAAAGGACTTGAAGTGCTCGTTGTTGCCCTTTAAGCGATCCTCCTCGCTGCTGTTGATACCTGGTCGCGCATTAGCCACGCTTTTTAATACTCCACGACACCGTCTCCAGTATCTCCAAAAACTACGCACCAGCATAGACAATCAACCCATCCTTCGCGCCCAGTCCCGCCAAAGACGTCACCGAATCATCCTGGCTTGCCTCAATCTCGGCGCAGGGTTCGACAGTCGGTGCTCTTGTGGTGAAATCAAAGACTGAGATCTTGTTCTTGACTCCATGGCGGCCGGCTCCTCCTCCGCCGCCTACGACAAGGACCCCAGGCTTGCTGCTGGCGAAAGTTGCGGCGTAGAGAGGGTACGAAGCTATTTCCGTCAGTCTGCTATAGCTCAAATGGCTGTAGGTATCCGCGACGTACTTTTCGCTTTCGATACCGTCGGTCGTGACATCAGGTCAAGCTTAGCCGCGGTCGCAGGCTCCTCGAAATTATTGCGTCTCCAGGTCGCGCCAGAGTATTAAAGTGAAAATAGGTAAATAGGAAAACTTCTAGGAAAGGGGCCGGGAAGAGTCGAAAAGCGCAACGACTACGCGACGGCGCTTTGTGATTGCTTTTGTCGAGTATCTTTAACACGTTGCGCGGGATTTGAGCGCGGGCACTTTGGGGCGTCATCGCCCGAGCTGGAGCTTCCCCTGTAAGGTAAAGCTTTGTTTTCTCGCTTATCGATATGGCCACACAAACAACCAATCACATTTACCGGCACACTTCACCACCCGTAACGCCTGTGACACTTGCAAATGCTTTCCAAAAAATTGCTTCCTCATCCTATCGTGCCGAATGTAGAGTGAAACACTATCTACTACAGCATCCTGATATATTGCCCGCACAGCTCTAACCCCCAATCCTCACAGTCCTGTCTCTTCCCCTTACCCAGCACGCAAGCGTCTCCCTTCTGCCTGTGGTCGCCCACACCATCTTCTTCACTCTCGTTCACCGTAATCTTTTCATCGTTCGCAAGCCAGCCTCACAGCAAATATGCCGTTCGGAACGAGACAACCCACCCACCAAACAAACCGCCGAGGCACACCGCGCAAACAAACGCCGTAGGGGGTTGTCTTTCAAACGAGGATAGCACGTACCCAGAATGCTCGCTAAACAGGGAGACCAACATGAGAATAGAGAGATCCAATACAGGATAGGTTGTGTTTATCTATGTTTTGAGGGATCTAAGAAAGGACGGTGGGAATCACTGGGGCAATGGGACGGCACCGCCGTTCGAATGGCCTGCTTGTATCGCAGCTTGGGCTTGGGCTGCGGCCTGTGCGGCTGCTTGCGCGATAACATCGGCCTGATGGACGGCAGCTTGCACAACTTGCTGTTCGTCGGGGTTGAGGTTCTTTGTCAGGTTTTCGTAGAGGGCAGGTTGTTCTTGCTGAAGGCCTATTCACTGTTAGCGGATTCTACACTTCTAAATATGGGGGTGAGAGCCATACGGAGTAAAGCATGCTTGAACATGCTATAAGGCTCGACCTTGTCGAGCGGCGTCTCTAGGAGGCTCTCCTCTTCCAGATCGTCGTCGTCATCATCGTTGACAGCGGTGAACTTCTGCGCCTGGGTAGTGTCAGCTCTGCACGCGATCGCAACAGTGAAGGCATATTACCTCTTCATTAAGAAACTCGAGATAGGCGGCACTCTCGTCCTTGATGTCCTCTACCTCGTCAGTCTCGTTGTTCCAGTCTTGGTCTTGCTCCCACTCATCGCCGTCCTCCTCGTCGTAGTCGTTCGCGAACTCAAAGTTGTCTTCCTTTTTGACTTCTTCACGGTCTGCAACCCACGTCAGCGAGTATCCTCACGTTCAGTGTGGATACTTACTCTTCAAAGCAGCAGGCAGCGTCTGGAACAGGCGCACAATGCCCTGCAACAGACGAGGCCAGCCCTGCTGGACGCTAACTGGAACGTCCTGACCCTTCAAAGTGAGAAGGGCGCAAATGCCTGAAATACACAGCTTCTTGTCATGCACCCGAGTGAAGCTATCGATGTTTGAGAACCACAGACTGAAGAACTTATTGGTCCAGCCATTTGTCTCGAGAACGTGAAGCGCCAGCACTGGGTTGTAGTAGATGGCGTTGATGACCACCTCCATGAGGTGGATCCGTAAGGACTTGACCTTCGGCTCGTCATTCGTTAGCACTCCCATAGTGAGCGATACGAATTCCGGAACGTATTCGTCAACGTGACCGCGCATGTTGAGCATAATGATCTCCGCCAATTTGCAGCCGCAAATGCGATCCACACCTCCGACCTTGTCGTCTTTAAAAATTGTTCGCACCATATCAACAATCGCGTCAAGGTATTGTCGATTCTGCACTAGAGTCTGCGTTCCGTAGTTGACGAAGTTCTCAAGGGCGGGTAACATGTCTATGAAGATTAGCATTCGTCTTTACCATGCAATAGGGTCACATTACCTTCAAGGTAGAGCTCAGCGCCAGCTTTGAACGTCCGGTGAATCAGTTCAAAAGCCTGCCACATAGTGCCGGAAATGCTTTTGGCAGCGAATGTGCAGCTATCGATAATCTCGAATACCTCGTTGTATAAGTCTGCAAACAGATTAGTTTGAGTGCGGTGGCGGGCATCGCGATGAAACCACGTACCGTATAGCTTGTTCTCCAGTGTGATGGTGATGACGGGCATGAGGATAGTCTCCAAGTGCAGCAGAACGTCCGGCGTGCTTTCCAAAGTAAGGATGAGGGTCCCTATGGTCTGCAATACACCGAGCGCGGTGATGCTCTTCTCGTCTAAGAAATCGCCGTACTCGCTGTCTTCTCCCTTCTCTTGATTGCGCGATACCAGTTCTTGGACGATCCGTAGGTACGTATCTCGTAGCTGTTCGCTCAGAGCGACCGCAAACGGCGTGAGCTCTGGGGCGAAGACTTCGACAAACTCTTCCATAACATTAGCCAGTGCATCAACGTCAACTTCATTTGCAAGCTTCAGCAATTGCTGCATGACTTGAGGAATGTTTTGTTTCATGTTAGTTCGAATGATTTCGTGTCGGATGAGCGGCTGCAGCGCCAGGGCGGCAGACACCCGAACAGGGAGAGTCGGATCGGCCATCGACTCCAGAATATTACGGTAAATAATGATGAGATTGTTCGGGTCCTTGAAGTTGAGCTCCTCGAATTTCTCCAACGTGTCGCAGGCGCGAGCTCGGAGGAACCCGTGGGGGCTTCGGAATTCAGGGAAGACGTGGCGGACCAGGAAGTATTCCACCTGGTCTGCGATCGGGCTCTTCTTTCCGAGGATCACACCAGAGAGCGTGCCGATCATACGCAGCGCACCCTCCTTTTCCCTCGGGTTCTTTTCGTTGTCTGGCGCCGACTCGTACCGGTTTACCATTTCGTTGACGAAATTGAGGACGCTGAATGTCTGCTTCCGCCGACTCTTGGTAAGCGTGACGAGGAAGTTGGTCGCAGCAACATCTGGCGCAGTGACCTCCTCATAAAAGTTCAGCTTCCGGTGCAGATATTCTTGCGGCTCATCTTCGAAGAGCTCAATGTCCTCGTCCGATTGACACAGAACGGGGAAGATCAAATGTGAGATGAGGTTGTCGGTGTGAGGCTTGAGAAGGTTCCACATGGATTTCGGCTTGATGCACTCGTCCAAGAAGTTGAGGGTGTAGTACAGGCTGGCCTTGGACAGCCACAACTGCTTGGCGACCCATTTCTCCACCTGCTGCAGATATATTTTGAGAATCTCGGGCGCAAAATTGGCGATAAAGTACTTGGCTACCTCCGAGTAGTCGATGTCGTTGTTCTTGGTTAGCGCGGAGGGGTTGCCATATCTATAGGGTATTAGTCGATGCATATTTCCACGTATACGCTGCGAGCACGCACCTGACGTATAGCCTGTTCAAGTTCGCATACGACCACTTCTTCGCCTTCCACCAATGGTTTGTCTCGCGCTCGTCGGGCTCGTCGGTCATGGAGCACTCTGGCGGCTCTTTGCCTACCACCGTCAAAAACAAAGTACACCAGCCGATCATGGTGTTCTGCTCGCGCAGCGCGGCGGGGAGGTCGAACTACATGTAGGTCAGTCCTGTGCTAAACACAAGATAAGGCGGCTTCCCCACGTATATCGCATGCTTGTAAACCTTCAGCACCGTCCTCAGGATTTCTCCTGCTTCCAAACTCGTCTCGTTGGCAAGCTGATTGCCGAGATTGAGCAGCTGCGGGAAGGATACGGCCACAATCTTGTCAAAATCAGCGCGATTCTCTCCCGATTTGAACCTGTAAATCTTGCAGATCGCCAGCAGACACTGCACGCCCGCAGACACAGAAGCAATGTCCCCAGTATTCAGCAGTTGTATAGTGATATCGAGGAAGTTGGGCCACTTCGCAGGGAAGTCGAATGCGAGGATCTTCTGGAGGGTCGGGACGAGCTGGGCACGGATGCCGGACGGCGAGGCGACGAGGATGGGGACGAGGCGACTCCTGAAGGACTCCTTCTCCTCCTCCGGTATGGGCTTCGCGTGGGTGAAGTCTTCGGCGGGGCTCCAACCCTTGGAGACGCGGTTCTTGAGATAGACGACAGCTGGACGCGCAGTCAGTACAGTAGGCGGCGGTGCCGGCGGCGGGGCGCAATCTTACTAGACAGGCGGATGGCCTGCTCCTGCTCGCTCTCTAATATGTTCAGCAGGGCATCCGTGAAGCCGGGCTGCTCTTCGGCCTGGGGCTGTTAGGACGCTACACAACGCGGTGAGCTGCAGCGCTGGGGGCCTACATGTCTGAGATCGAGCTCGGCGGCCTGGCGGATTGCAGCATTGGCGTCGAGCGTGTTCTTCACGCGCTCCCGCAGGGCCGTGACGTCCATGGTGGGTGTGCGTGGGCGCGGTAGAGGAGGTGGTGCGTTTTGCGGTTAGCGGTAGGGCAACGTGAGCGCGAGTCGGTGCGGTGAGCGGCGAGCAGCAGCGCGGGGGCGGGCAGGCGAGATCAACGCGTGCTGGGCGCCTCGAGGCAGCGATGGCGGGGTTGAATGCGCGAGGCAGGCGTGCGTGGTCCACGGGCAGGCCTGAAAATATGCTTCACTGGCCCCCTCAGGCTCGACGGTGCGTGTTTTCAGGGTTTAACGCAAAAGAAAGAGGGACTGGTGGGGGTCGACTGTGAATTTGCACACTGGTGCAGGTGCGAGAGGCCAAGCTAATGCGAAGCGTACTAGCGTCGTTTGCACGTGGCCGTCTCTCCAGAGGTCAAGTCCTCAGCTGCCGGCAGCGACTTGCATCTTTCCTGTGCCTCTGCTGCGAGATGATGTTCTTTCCTACGACTGGTTGCAGGCGCTGCCGTGAAGTGCTGTGCTGCACTGCTCAGGTACCCTCCTGAACGCATCCGCCCACTTCTTCCCCGCATTTGCGAGTCAAGCAGCGAGCGGCCCCTTCTGGATCGCATCTTGTATCAACATTTCATATAGCGCAGATGGCCGCCGCTGTCTTGGCTAACAATTGCCAGAGACATGGTTGGACGTCCTCAAACCCATCGCCTCAGCCCTACGCGCCAGAGTGTCCAAGTAGGTCTGGCCAATGGTTGCCTTATCGTCGACCATGATAACCCCCAAAGCGCGCTGCCTGTCCCCCAAAAGTCATCTCAACATGCACATGACATGTATTCCAATATTCTTTACAAGTAGTCCACCAGCTCAACAATTTGGGACTGTTCACAGGATATACATATGCTCGGATCGCAACCTTCCGGAGATCTGCCTGGCTTTTCTATGCTCGCATGCCAGTAGCCGACTGTCAGCCTTACGCCCTACATCTGTTCTCGGATTGCATAGCCACTGAACCGGCATCATGAGAAGCAGAACAAACGCACATCTGGTTGAAGTTTTAATCGTGGCTGAACATGCCCTTAGTCTACCATGCGTAGATGCTGCATCCACTATGGTTTCTTTCCTTCATCGGCGGCCACTTGGCAGCATAACCATCGCTACAAATACAGGCTAGCGCAGTTGCAAATGTCCCTGTTTCACACTGTCAGCATAACCCCATCCGCACACGCAAGGAACACATGGCCATCCTCGCCCTGCTCCCAACTCAGCCCTCGCGGAAAATGAGACTCACCGTTTGATCAGCTCCTGGCAGGTCCCCATCTTCTGAAACAACGTCGGATCACCGATGATCCTAGCCGCATTCTTGACCTCCCTGCACGTCTCATCCAGCCTGGTAATAACTCGTACGATCGTACCTTCCATGACATCCGTCAGATCCGTAATGCGGTTGAACGACATTCCCCGCGCCCACTCGTACACCACTTCGACCATGCCGAACCGCGGTTTGCTGACGAAATCGTTGGAGTCGTCCGAGGAAAGGATGACTTGGTGGATGGTCTGGAGTTTGTTCACTTTCTCGGAAATCTCGACGATTTTGGCAACACCACGGTCGAGACTCGCGGTCAGTGTGGGTTCCACGTCGGTCTTTTCCTGGAAAACGAACGCGGAAAGAAGTGCGACGATTTCTTCGGGTTCATAATTCGCAAGAACGTTTTCTAGGATCAGTTCGGTCAGGACAAGCTCGTCGGCAGAGTGGATCTGGCGAAAATGTCAGTGTGAAGTGTGCAGATGGTCTCAAGGCCGCCCGGCTTACCTCGCATGCAACTTTGCCTTTGAGCTCAACCCGCGATTCCTCGTCGACGAAGCCTAGATCTTTGAGCACAGATATTCGCTGTTCGTAATCGGGAAGTAGTTGGAGGTTCTGATCTGACATGAGCTGTCGGAGCTGGAGAATATTCTCTTTGATGAGCCATTGGTCATGCTCCATCGCAAACTGTGTCTATTAGCAGCATATTCGAGGCTAGATTCGGCTACTCACATGCTTCAGGAAGTGAGGGCACTTCAAACACTCTCGCTGAGTGGCTTCCTGTCCTGCCTTCCTTCGAGCCATCTCGACTTCTTTGAACTTGAGGTTCTTGATACGGTCGTAATCATACTCATCCCAATCTTGGTAATCCCACGACTGGCATAGAGGTACAAACTGGTCTTGCGCAAGCTTAAGGGCATCTGGTGAAAGTTTAGCTCCTGAGGCACAATATGGGTCGAGTGAACTGTTACCCTTTTTCTTGGATAGGTTCTCCACTCCTGCTGGGATGTCAATGGTCGTCCGCGTCAAACACTCAACATCGTTGAGTAGAATGAGGGCCAGCTTCAGAATAAGGTCCTTAGGGTTCTTTGGCAACGCGCGGTAGAATTTTGCGAAAGGAGCGAGATATGGTAGCAAATCGTCAGCCTTGCGCTCCTGATTTGCGGCAATTTCCAACACCTGGACCGTAGGTTCGTTCCCTCTACTACTCCCTTCACGTGTTAACATGCCGACGGTACGAATGCCGTTCTATAAATGTCAGCTATCTGTCTACATCGCTATGTGCAATGCATACCTTCTTGTACACTACTAAGCGGTTGGGTTTAAGTGTCTGCCGACCGACCGGATTTATGAGCAAAGCTAGGTGCAGCTCGTTCGTAAGGCGTTGATAGTCCATGCAAAATTGATGGCATGCTTCAAGATCAACGTCGCAAATGTCGCACGACTCGCGCTTCACCTTTTCGAGATCTGCCTCTGAGAGCTTGACCTTCTTCTCGTGTTCAGGAAGCAAAGCCTGTGTCGCATTCTCACTGAAGCTGCGCTTAATCATCTCTTCAATCTTCAAAGCCTCTACGCGCAGTAGGTTGAGAATCATGTTGTAAGTAAGTCGAAACTGCGATCGAAGCTTTGTCGGCTCCCCCAGCATCATCTGTCTGAGACGGGTGATCGGTGGTGCTTCATCCGCCCCCGGCGCGCAGATGATAACTGTCCCCACAGTGTCGAGGCCTCTGCGTCCTGCACGACCGGCCATCTGAGTGTACTCGCCAGGTAACAGATCTCGAAATTGGCGACCATCATGTTTACGGAAGCCAGAAAATACCACAGTTCTAGTCGGGAGGTTTAGACCCATGGCAAATGTCTCTGTCGCAAAGAGAATTTTCACCAGTGTCCTAGCGAACAGTATCTCGACAACCTCTTTGACAATTGGCAGCATGCCGCCGTGATGCACCGCAATGCCTCGGCTCAGCAACTCTCTCAGCCTTGTGATCTGAGGAAGCCCGCGGTCTTCCGGACTGAGTCTGGCAAGGGACTTCTCGATGGTCATATGAATCGCGCTCTTCTCCGCAGCTGTGCAGTAGTCGAGGTTCGAAAGAGCGTCGGCGTTCTCTTCGCAACGTTTCTTGGAGAATACGAAAATGCAAGCCGGAAGTAGATCCTTGCTGCGTAGGTGTTGTATGAGGTGAACCCAAATGTTGCGATCTTGGGCGGCTGATGTTCTGCCTCCACCACGTCCTGTCCTAGCAATGTTGCCACGACCTCTCTGAGCGGGCGCTCCACCACGCTGAGCACCCCCTCGTTGGCCTTGCTGCTGGCCCCTACCACGCTGGTTCTGACCCCCTCTAGCGCCACCGCGTCCGCTACCACCTCTACCACCCTGGTTTTCGTTTGTTTGGGGAGCCTTTACTTTATCTTTGCCGGAGAGAATGTCATTCGCTTCCTTCCATCCAATCTCGAGGAATTTCTTATCGGCAGTGACGATCTTGTGCATACTTTTACTAGCCCAAAGATAGTGCTCAAGAGGAACTGGGCGTTTGGGTGTTGAGATGACATATATGTTCTTCTTCTTCGTCCTGCCCACCCATGAAGCGAATTCGTAAGTATTTGGTACTGTGGCCGAAAGCAGGATTAGGGTGACATGTTCTGGAAGCATGATGATCACCTCTTCCCACACGACACCGCGCTCAAGATCGTTGACGTAATGGACCTCGTCGAAAATCACGAATTCTACATCTCTAATGAGATCCGCGCCACGGTACAACATACTTCGGAGAATCTCAGTAGTCATGATGAGGCAACTAGCCTCAGGACGAATCTGGACGTCTCCGGTTAGGATACCTACATCATCAAAGGTAAGCCGGAAATCGCGAAACTTTTGGTTGCTGAGCGCTTTAATGGGCGATGTATAGATGGCCTTCGTCATGTGTTTTGCTGCTAAAGCTATGGCGTACTCGGCGACAACTGTCTTGCCAGCAGAAGTATGAGCAGCGACAAAAACGGAGTCGCCATTTTCGAGATGATAGACGGCCTCTTTCTGAAAGGTATCAAGCTCGAAGGGGTATTCGCGCGCCGGTTCGGGGACGAGGTCTCGGAAGTTGTGTATGTCTCGGTTGACATCAACCATGTGGGCCCATTCTTTTCCACCCTTCTTGGAAGCGGCCATTGAAAGAGGTCCATGAGGAGCTAGAGCGGGGAACTCAACGGGCAGTAGAGAGTCGATTTCTTCGTCACCTGTCGTCTGAGACTCGTCTTCGGGCGTCGGAGCTCCGTTGATATCTTGAATGCCATCCTCCTCGACGTCATCTGCTTTTGCTGGTACAGGCTCCTCGCCCAGCGTATCCTCGACCTCTTTTGCGGTTTTCGTATCAGTCGTGGGTTTCTTATTGAAATCGAGCCCTCTCGTAAAGCCAGGCGGAATCTCCAAGAGGCCCCCTTCAGCACTGAAGTTAATCACACGGTCAAGTCCGCCCGACGGCTTCGCGCTTACGGACTCTTGCCGCGAAAGCGCTTGGTCCTCAATGGCGGCAATAGCCTCCACGCCGTCCAGCCCACCTGGAGCGAATGGAAAAAATCCAGAGGCACCACGCACAAATTCAGCTCGGTTCGCAGGCTTCCTTAGGAGCGATGTCGAGTTCTTCGCTGTCGCAGAGTTCGCCGGTACTGTGACCTCTTTATAGCCCGTGACACGGCCTTCAAGGCCCTCGCGTGTAAAGCGAATGATGGTGCGCGTCTGAGTTGGGGCGATCTCGAAGAGGCCGCGGTAGTTGGTCGGTGTATCCCATCGCTGTTGCAGTTGATTTAACCACTGCGTATTGAACGACCGCGATGGCGTTAAGAACTCATGTTCGAGCTCTTTCTTGATATCTTCTTTGGTCTTCCGTGGTCGCTTGAGTGGGCGTTGTTCGCTCGCAAGGGTGTCGATCCAGCCTGGATCATTTGTGTCGGCAGAGTCGTAGCCAAGCCGAAGACGCTCAAGCTCCGCTGCCAGTCCCTCCATGTTAGCACTCTAGAAGTAGTGCTGCGAGTGTTGTGGAGTTCACGAGCTGCAGCTGTAAATCAGAAGGTGACGACAAACACTAACGCCAAGATTGGGGCGTGGGAAGGAAGCGAACGCGGGGCAAGTCAGACCTACTCACCACACTCGGGCACAGCAAGGACCTTGTCCATCGTGATAACAGCACATATCGCACGCTATAAATTTACGCCTTAAAAGCTACTCTCATAAATTATCATTGAACGCCTTCGCTATGCATAAAATATCACTTCTTTCCGTGATGCCAGAAAGCCACACTATCACCCAGGCTATTCTTCTTCATGAAGTCGAGAACCTCACCACATATCTTGCATGTCCGCCATTGCTTCCATTTCATCTGCAAACGGATCGTCCGCCTCCGATAGTCCCGACTTAGATGATGGGTTCCCTAAAGGCATCACCGTGGGAGCCGCTGCGCCCTCCGCCAGCAATGCGTCCAATTCATCCTCGTCTGGGTCCTCGTCCATCGATGCACCTGTTGTGTCTCCCGTCCTGTCTGGAAGTGACATGCCTCCCTCTTCACGGCCTTGGGTTGCGTTCTCCGTTTCCACACCCGCCAATTGCTCCGTGCCCGCTTGCGGTGCCGGTTCAAGTTCGATAGGCACCAATTCATCCTCATCCCGCTCCGTAGTATGCCTCGGTTTCCCCTCGTCTATCCACTGCTTCCTCATGAGCTGTATTCGTTTCGAGTGTCCAAGTTTCTCAATCATTAGGAGGCCATCTGCGAATTTGGCGCGGGGGTAGAGGTCGTCGAGCCACAGCTGGTACATGTTGAGCATTCGCGCAATGTCTCCGTACTACAATACTGTCAGCCTTTGCAAAAGATACGAAGGAAGAGAACCAGTACTTCGTGGCCTTTGCCTTTGAACTTCAGACGCTCCTTGGAGATCTTCCGCAGCTTAGGAATGCCCGGTTCGGACAGAAGTCGGTTCTCGTCGAGCTTGGGAATCGGTTGTCGCTTCTTCACAATCTTAATCTCTTCGTCAATGCCTAACCCCGCATCGTCGCCCGCTGGCTTCTGGGGTTGTGGCGCTTGCGTTGGAGTCTGGAAATTGCTCGTATCGAAGATGTCCTGGCCGTCTAGAGTTCCATTGAGGATGGCGTCTAGCTCGTCATCCGAGGGAATATCGCGAGTCGGTGGATCAGCCGGAGCCATGACGCCAGTCTGAGTCTGCGTCCACGTCTTGAGAGGCACAATCCCCCTGCGATAGTGTTTCGCCGCGAAAGTAATTGAAGATAATTAATCGATTGTTGCAGGATAGGATCTCGCAGGCGTAAAAAGTGTCTAGACTAAGTGATGGCGACTTGCAGGAGTATATATGGGCGTTCGCTGCTCGTTGCGACGGAGAGTTGCTTGATTTGCAGGCACGACGCGTCTCAACATCACGGAAGACGCGCCCGCGTTAAGAGACTGATGACATAACATGCGCCAAGACCCAGCAAATGCCGCTAGTGCAACCTTAATTGTAGCTTCGTCCTGAGCTTTTTGATCGCCGCCAACTAACTTCACCCCATGCAAATGCCATGCAAATGCCAGCTAATATCGAGGGAATGCTACTGTGCCACTCGCCCTGCTAGTGACCGCTGATTGCAACAATTCATCTTCGGCCACAACTTTATCATTGCCAAAGCCTGCCATCGAATGAAAGCGATAACCTGAGCTGCCGCACCTTGCACCCCCAGGCCCAAAGAGCGCCGCCATTACAACTACTCATCGCGCAATGGCTGCCTCTGGTATCTCGACCGGAAACAGTATCAGAACGAGGTTATATGACTTGTTGCGGCGTGCACGTGAGATCAAGCGCAGCACCGCCATCGACCCGCCTCTTCAAGTGTCGGCGCTCGTTGACGACGACGAGCCCCTAATAGCGCCCCCAGAGGGCGACAAGGAGGGCCACAATTTTGCAGTCGAGAGTGCAGCGAAGGCCATCCTCTACGCCATTCTTGTAAGTCGGGAGCAGGGCATCGGGAAACTCCAGCTCACATTTCCAGGGCTCAAATCGTATCGAAGATCCTTCTTTCGTAACAGTATGGGATCTTCTGGACATCCTTCAGTACTGTGGAGATCGAAGTAAGTCTCAGTCAAATCTATGCAGAGGCTCGGGTTAACCGTACCAGATCTGTGCTCCCCGCAGCTCGTGCTGCTGCTGCTCGAGGAGCTTCTCGATAGCCTGTCGATAGATGGGTGTCGAACTGCGCTCGGTTTTCTCGAATCGCGGAGGGAAGTACTTTTTGCTGTAGGTCGAACCGTGAGCGACTTGCTGTGAATGCTAAAGTATTTCGCAGGCAAGATCTCAGAATAAAGATTTGGTAATCTTGCGCCTATGCAACGAGCTGCTTCGCCGACTGTCTCGAGCGGAGGACCCTGTGTTTTGTGGACGGGTATACATCTTCCTCTTCCACAGCTTTCCACTGGGCGACAAAAGCTCTGTGAACTTGCGCGGCAACTTCCACACCGAGAACGTTACGACTTTCGAGGATTATCTGAATACATCAGCTGCGGTTGGAGGGGAGATGCAAATCGATGTTGGTGATCCTGGGGAAAGTGTCAAAGAAGAAGCAAAAGCAGGGGAGACGTCATTCGTTCCAGCAGGAGAGGAGAAGGCCTCTAAAGAAATCACACCTACCATGGATGTCGATGAGCTTTACCCAGTCTTTTGGTCACTGCAACACTCGTTCTCGAACCCCCCTCGGTTGTTCGAAGAGGACAAGTTCAAGGAGTTCAAGCGGGGCTTGGAGGCTACACTGGCAAAGTTCAAAGAGGTGCCGAAGGTTGTCCAGGCCGGGGACTCAGCCCGCAAGAAAGGAGGCCAGTCGCAATCGGACGGCAACTACGACGAATTCGCAAGCGCATTCAATCCAAAATATCTTACAAGCCGCGATCTATTCAAACTTGAGGTATGTGTCACTCATCATCCTGATTAAGGCTATGGCTGATGCCCGCAGTTGAGCGACCTTGCTTTCCAACGCCACATCCTGGTCCAAGCACTGATCTTGATCGACTTTCTCTTGACGCTTACAGAGAAGTCCAAGAGCAAGCCATACTATCAGGGCGCGCAGAAGGCTATGCAGTACAGCTTTACCCTTCGCGAGCAAGACGTGAGTCCATGCCATCCCTACCATCAACCCCTCCTCGCTTGAGGCTCGCGCTCGTCGTGCCACCTTGATCTTCGTTCATTCGGCTGACCGCAAAGCACAGACCGAGTGGGCGTTGGGCATCAAGAACTCCATCGCAAATTACCTGCAGGACGGTCCAGATGGCAAGTCCTACTATCGGATGGTGGATACCGTGCTGTCCCGCGATAAGAATTGGGTAAGGTGGAAGATGGAGAATTGCCACTCTTTCACACGCGATAGAGTCCCCGCCGATAATTTCGTGGAGTCGAAAGATGGGGCAAAGAGAGCTGTAGTGGGTAGGAAAGCTCCTAAGCCCATGCGGTCTGCCCTGGGTATGCAATTTCTGGCCAACACAGACCTTGAAAAAGGGCTCTCACAACTGAAGCATCATGAGAGGTGAGTTCCGCTCGTCCGATCAGCATTTCAGGCTCTGCTTGCTCACGGGGGATCAGATTCAAAAAGCCAAGCCCAGGCAACTATGAGGAGCGGATTGAGACGATCCAGAATGGGCCCCAGGAAGGTCTGTCAGAAGGGGAAAAGCGTATGGCGAAGGACAAGGAGCGAAGTGTCACATGGCGTAAACACCGCTTAGCGTGTAAAGACAACCTGAGCTCATACGACGACAAGAGGCTGAAAGGCGCGGATGCGTCGACAGGCGACAATACTGCGCCCACTGATCCGGAAGACAGGGATGCTGTACCGCAAGAAGAGCATCCAAGCGTCGAGGACCAGCGGCCCGACCAACAAGATCAAGTGACGACAGACATGGCGGCGGAGTAGCAGCGGGTGGAGCTGGCGCTTCTACAAGATAGGTATCAATTCTCTAGACCTGTACGAAGCATGTAGCCGCGATGAGGCAGTCTCTTTACGTTAATGTGCAGGATGGTCAGGCCGTAGCGCTTCGCAACACTGACGTACGAAAGGGCATGGGCCATCGCTCGAGCAGACGAAGTGCATGCTTCCGAACGGTTCTCATCGATGCGATCGTGATCCCCTGGTACCCTAACTTCAGCTTTCAACTGTGCCACTCAACACGCAACCGCCACACTCGCGGCTAAGACGGTGAATGCGGCGCAGGCTCCAAAAGGTGAGAAAGCGGTCTGGACTTGATGAATAGCAACTTGGACGGTATTCTCGCACCTGGGAGGTGGTGATTGCACACCCGGCTCGTCTGCTACGGACGCAGAATTCTAACATGACGGTCGAGCTGTTCCTGGCTAGCTGTGTGCTGCGTCCCGGCAGTCTCGTGCAACAGTGGCGGTTGCGGGCTGGGGTTCAAGCAGACGGGCGCGATGGATGGGGGCCTATCGCTAGTATTGGCCGAACTTCAGGCTCATTCACTATGCGTTGTCAGCATCGATCCACCGAAGTGGGTGATGCTGCAGCATCCCGAAATGAAAGGGACTCTTGTGAACCGTCGCCTGCTAAGGGCGCTCAGCAAGTGCAGCCAGCCGGTCGCCGCCGCCGCCGCCGCGCGAGAGGACTGCCGCTTGGATCTGACGTTCTGGTGGGACCGTCCTGCTGCCAAAAAGCGGCCTAGTAACAGACGGACCAGTCTGGTGTTTCTGGCTGTACTATGGGAGGAGTTATGTCAGGCGCGCTAGGATGAGGCGGGCGTAGCTGCAAGTGGAACGTCGCCATCTCAGCACAGCGCAGCCGTGCGAAGCATCTTCTGCCGACCTCACCACGGCCATCCATGTCGTCTATCAAACCATCGCGACTATGCCTGCGCTCCGGCCAATGATCCGTCGAAATATCCGCGGCGGACACAAACGGAGCGCTCGGGTTCGCTCTGGCCCATCCTGTGCACTCCTGCTCATTTCCTGACATTCTTGCCGTCCTCGCGATTGGGGTGCTCCCGTTCAACCACACGCCCGTCTGCTTGGCGGCGTTTGGAGAGACACCGCAGAGACTGCCGCGGCATTGCGCTCAGAGATTGCGTACGCCAGCGAACGTGTTTCTGGCGGCTGCGAAACGTCCGTCTGCTTCACAACATTCCCCCGAGCGCGTTTCGCCGCACCCGCTCTGTGAGGCTGCCGCACCGAAATCGCAGACTGCTGCGCACGGCAGTGCTAAAGCCAGGAAACCCGCGTCTACTAATACTCTGGTACGCGGCCGCTTCGCCGCATTATCGGCTGGCCGTCTGCTTCGGGCACGGGCAGCGATGTAGTTTGGCGTGCTGAGGACCCGGTGCTGATCACCACGGAAAGGCCTCGAGGGCGTTGCGCCGTGGCTGATCATTGCGACGAGATCTCCCCTGCAGCGAGGACTGATGGAAATTGGAGCCGTCTGACCCAGCCAACAACAGGTATTTTCAAAATGCCGGCTGTCAAACATCAGTCCCATTGTGCTCGCCCCGGCTCCAGAGAAGATGTCCCGGGCGATGGTCACGTTACGCTGGTGGCACCGCTGTCAACCAGTGTTTGACAAGCACCGCTGCTGCGCTAGGCGTTCGTACAGCAGGCTTCGAGAAACAGCATTTTTCCCGGAGCGGGCCGGGCTTTTCGCCGTTGGATCGCATCCTCCAGCCAGATCTGGCGCTCGTTCTCGCACGCCTTGCGATTGGCAGCAGGCCCGAGCTAGCACTGATGGCGCAGGTGCAGCGCAGCACCACAACACCGCTAGAAGCGTCGCTCGCCGGCATGTGCTTGACGCCGATGAGCTTGCTTTCATGCAGCAGCACCGTGAGCGGCTCACCAGTGGGCAAGGCTGACGATGCAGCATGTTCCTGACGCAATTTCGTCAGCCATAGCCGTTACGGAAGCTTGCACAGGAGCGCCTGTCAAGCCACAGGGCCTCCCATAGGCACGCTCGCCCGGACGGAGCAGCGTTGCAAATGCCCTGTCATGGTTACTCGACAGCAGCATGGAGAACAGCACGCTGCACCACGCGCGGCCTGGGTGGGCGCTGCCCAGTCCAACCTCACCACCATCACCACCACGCCCGTCTGCTAAAGCGGCGAGACCCCGCATACAAGCGTTGCCGAGCCCTGTAGTATCCCTGCCCACTGTCCCTGCGGTCCCCTGGCTTTCCCGTTGTGTGCTATGGCCAGGCATCTGCCAATAATGGCGCCCCCATCGGCCTTGACGCTCGATGCTGAACGCCACGGATCAGGCCTTGCTCGTCGGCGTTTTTCTCCACGCCCCCCTGGTCGCTGCGGGCGATGCAAGAACCATGTCCACGCCCACCTCACATTCTCTTTCGAGAAGGACCCCTGGTGGCCGCCAGCACACCTGATCCCAGCGGGCTTCGATTCGCCAGAGTCCGCTCCGTCTCTCCCCTCGTCTGAAAGGGTCACGTCCCGAGGTACCGCACCCCTGTGCCCTCGATCTTTGCCTTGGGGGCCTGCTAGCCCTCGAGGGCAGTCACGCCTCTCGTGGTGTAACAGCTGCTTCCAGATCCTCGAAGGATATCATGTTTCCCTAAGATGCCCCTCTGCCCTGGCGGTGGTCTGACCCCAGTCTTTGGACTTCTCTTAACCTCATTTTATCCGGATCGCCCACTCTAAAGTACCGTCAAGCCTTTTGCAGACTGAATGATCTGTCCGCCTCCCCTGCCGCCATCGCTGATATAGCCTCCGTGGTGTTCCTGAGCTTCTTACAAAGGCCACCCCATTGTCAACCACAGCTGAACGCTTGCACTCTCCTGGAGCTACCAGCCGCCCAACCTCACGTCGTCAAGTGTCTACCGGCCTCGGACACCGTCGTTCTTTATTTGGCCTACGGTATCACCTTCTCACCAGCTGCTATTTCGAGCTGGCGTCACACCAAAACTCCGCGCCCCGTTCCTGTCTTGGGTGCGACATCAGCCATTCAGCCTTGGTCCTGCATATCAGCAATCCCAAACTCCTCCGACGCGACGACCCCAGTGCTGTTTGTTTGTGACAGTCCTGCGACCTTAACGCATTGAGCTGTCTATACTCTCCATTCAGCTTTAAAGCCTCGCAGTCTCTCTTTCTTCGCCGATCACCCGCATCCAACCCCGCACTGGGCTTGGAGACCGATCGAGTCCGTTCACGGCAAGCTTCATCGGATCCTTCCCTCTGCAGTCTGGTCGTGGGTCGTCCAGCTCGTATTTGAGTAGTTCGCATCAGACGTTCGTCCGCTCGTTGTCATCTAAGGCGCATTCGTATCGTCTACCAGTTCGACGAACGCAGGATCGACCGAGGGCAGTGCATCGAGGTGAGCGCCATCCGCCCTTCCGCGCTGGCCATCGCTGACTGTGAAGCTTATTAGGAGCCATTCCAGCCACTTGCCAATATTATTCCAACTCCCGGGACAACGTCCTTGAAGGTGCCAATGGTGGACGGAAACCTCTTCATTCCGCTCTCTCCGCCTAGTTCGCCGCGTATGTCTGCATATAGCACGACTCCTGCAGACAACGAGTGGCATTCAGCAGACATCAAGTCCTTGGAGAACAACTCTGCGCACTCTGAGGGCGATATGGCATTGCTCCAAGCAGAAGTCAACGGACACAACTATGATCTCAAGCGTCCAATGCTCCGAACGCACAAGAGCTTCCCGTATGCCCTTGACGGCAAGCATCATGGCAATGGTGCTGACTCGCCGACGAGGGAGCGCATCGGCATGAGCAACATTGACGAGATCGACTCGAGCGACATGCCAACTGTGACCTTTGGTGGATCAGCACCGGCCAGTCCTGTCTCTAGGCTAACACCACCATCCCCACACGATGCCAACAATGGAGAGGATGTCAAAGTCCAAGGCGACGAGATCATCACCGAAGAGAGCAACGACATGATCGACGAGACGTTGGAGGACAAGGAAAAGCCGCCGATGACTGCTGCAGAGATCCGCGCACAGAAGCGAAAGATGAAGAGATTCAGGCTCACGCACAACCAAACACGATTCCTCATGAGCGAATTCGCACGACAAGCCCACCCTGATGCTGCCCACCGAGAACGTCTCGCTCGCGAGATCCCGGGACTCAGCCCCAGACAGGTGCAAGTGTGGTTCCAGAACCGGTAAGCTTCATGACGCAGACATGCCCAACATTGCTGACCACACCATAGGAGGGCGAAGCTTAAGCGACTTACTAGCGACGACCGCGAGCGTATGATGCGATCAAGAGCTCTACCCGACGACTTTGACATGGCTCAGGCTCTTCACTCGCCCTTTGGCAGCGGTCACGGCCTTGGAACACCTTTGGCGTCTCCCGGAGCTTACCAGCCCTCCTTCCCTGAAGGCAATATGATGCGCCCATTGAGTATCGACACCCTAAGGCGAGGTCCTCTCGATTCCCACATATCTCCCACAGGAATCAGCCCTGCCTTTGGCGGCTTTACTTTCACTCCGCCTCAATCCGCAACCGACACACTCTCACCAGTGTCCGCCCATGGAGATTCTCCCTTTGGCTTCCCTTCGGCCCCCCTAGATACGAGCCCCAGGACATCAAATCCCTTCTCCTCATCCATCAGTACTTCTCCAGGTTATGCCGCGCACCATAGCATACCACGGCTCTCCCTACACGCCGACCGAATAGCCAGAAGCCGTGCAGAGTCATTATCGACACCACTTAGGGCTAGCATGAGCTACACGCACAGCGGTCACGATAATCTCACCTCCAACGACACGAACAATCACATGCCTTATGGGATTGGCTACTCTTACTCTCCAGTACCAGGCTTCCAAGCATCGAGCTCATCTCGGATGCGATCATTCTCAAGCAGTGTACCCCGTCGCATCGAGCTGAGCACGCATTACACGCCCAACCGCGGTTCGACCACGCCGCAAACTGCGACATTCCCATACACAAGCTCACCGCTCATAACACCACAAAGCTTCGCCATGCCGCAGATGAGTGCGCCGCATCACCTTACCACCTTCCCAAGTTCATACCTACGAAACGATTCCGCGCAATCCGAGTCATATCCGGGCGCTGGTGCCATTCTAGGCGAAGTGGTCGAGGCCTCCAACCAGGACAACGACCACGACGACCACCTCTCACAGAACTACTGAGTGACGTTTTGGAATCCGGCGAGCGGAGTTTACGCGTGTGTGTACGACGCAATGGAGTCCGACGGTGGGCGGCGCAGTCAGTGTTGTCAGGCAGGCGTTGTTTTGGAAAAAAGTTGGAGGCATGAATGATTCACATGAGACAAGTGTTATCTGCGGACGGGAAACAATCGAACGAGGGATGCTGGAATCATCTAAACATCGAGATCGCATGACATGACGGACATGCTCTGTCCGCTCTTGAGCGCAAGACACCCTGGTGGCTGTTTCAATTACCTTTTTTTGCGACGAGTTCGGCGTCATGCGTTTCGAAGCCCCGCCGGCGCTGGGTTCGGCGTGCCGCGCCCGCCTTGGTCATCTCGGTGGGTTTCACGGGTTGGTTGGCTCGCAATGCTTTGCTCTGTTATGCCGAACGAACGGATAACTGATGTTTCCTCTCTCCGATGCTTCTACCTTCTGACATTTTGCTATTTTTATCTCTACGTGGGTACGGAGACAGAGCCATTGGCGCTGCTGGTCTCTTGCCTAGAATACCCTTCTTGTATCTATTCTATTTTTTTTTCTCCTGCAAGGCGCTTGTCACCTTTTGCTTTTAGTTTCATGTTCCTAAACGCTTGTTGGGGGGAGTCGGGACGCCGCGCACAAAACCCATTCTTCGCTGTAGAAAATTCTTCTAACACCTACTAAACGAACGACGCAAATACGAAGTAATGATACCCCAAATACCAATCAACCGTCCCGCATCCACGTCCTAATGCTACACGCTCACCTTATGCTGTGATGTGCACAGCATTCCAATACTTGTTCCCCTTCACCTGGGAAAGGCCAGCTGCATCTCTGAAGACGACGACTCTGAAAATGGAACGGCATGCATGCGCGCGTAGGTAATGGCCCCTTGGCAATACACAGGCTACCGAATCGACGTCTCTTCTGCCTGTCTACGGTGGGCGGAAAATAGCGCTGGCCTAGCAGTCGCTCAACTTAGCTCAGGCCTCGCCGCGGGCGAATCGAGAGGCGAGCATGGCTGGCGATGACATGACTTGTACCTTAATATCCAAGCGAAGTGTTCACAGCAGAGCGCATCGCGCAGTGCGTCGCTTGGCTGGATGGATGGGTTTAAGGCAACTTCGGAGGGAAGACTGCGATGGGGGTGGAAGGGATCGGGATAAGGTGCAGATGTGGATAGGTTAGCTTGGGGGATATGGCTTGATGGGATGGGATGGGATGGGATGGGATGGGATGGGATGGGGAAAGAGCCGCAAAGGAAGGCGTTTGCGTTGTCGATCACTGACTCGGGGGGTCACGATGCATTCGCTGGGCTTGAAGATAGTAGGTAGGTTAAGCTACAGTAAGAGTTTTGTGATAGGCACGGCATGGGATTGGCATGGGTGTAGGTTCTTGCGGGCTCGGGCTGGGGAAGAGAAGTGGCGGTTGCGGAAGAATAGTCGTCGAATGTACCGCGACCTCCGTTCCGTACCCCGATCCTTAGGTTGAGGCTCAGAGCGTCTACTCCGCGCCAAAACATCCGCCCAGTGAGCTCGTCGTCGTGCCTGAGCAGGTCCCCTCTGGACAATATCGGGGCCCCCGCCCTCCCTCATGCCGCGAACATTCCACACAGCAAGCAGACCTTATCCTACGCCCGGCATCATCAAATCACGTCGTCCACACAGGAGCGAGGAGCAGGGCGGCATCGACGACCGTTGCCGATCATCTGCACGCCTCAATCTACCAGTCGACTTCTTTTCTCCGCATGATCATGTGTACCGCAATCAAAAAGCATGATCTCCACACTTACCCCAGACGCCTCCTTCGTGTCTGTCGTTCTCGTTAGGCCGGCTCGAGAGGGCGCGTAGGAACCGATGCTTCTGTGCAGGCTTCTAGGCGGCTTCTGGTGGAGGGGTAGGGGAAGAGGATGGTACGGATAAATGATAGATTGAGGGCGGTATGGGTAGGGGTCGTGTGTGTCGCCGCTTTCGCCGCCCGTTTTTGCGGGGAAAGGAAAATGGGCGGATGTGTGGTTGATGTCGAATCGTGGACGGGATGGGGATAGGCTGGGAGGTGGGGTGGGGTGCAGATGTGGCTGCATAGGGGCACATGACGGGTCTTGCTTTGGGTGAGGGTCACGGCTGGGAGAGGGCAGAGGGAGATCGGTGTGGGATTAGGGTTATTGCGGGTGCATAGATTGCTTTGGAGGAGAGCGAGGGTCTTCGCTTGGGCCTGCCGGCTTGCCTGTGTTTTGGCGGTTTTTAATGGCGGCTCAGCCGGGCGGTTTGCTGCACGAGCAGGGCAGGCTCTAGATTGCTGATCTGATAGATTGATTGCCAGTGGATGACATGACAGTCGCAGGAGCAGCAACCAGCACGCAGGCGCGGGAAATTGAGGCGCTCTCGCATCGTATAGAGCTTAACCTGCATCGCAGCTACACATATGGGTGCAGGGACAGGGTGGGCGACTTTGTGGAGAGCCGCGGATGAAATGTTCATGGCCAAAGCCTTGCTGCAGATCTTAGGCTTAATTGCGGGCTGGGCGCTCGAGCCTTCCGAAAGGTTCTCATTTTGCGTGGTTGCCGCGCGAATTGGATGATTACGCTGGTCGAAGGGGGCTTCGAGAAGGCTGGTGGAAGATTGGAAGGGGGTTGTGGGCAGGGAAAGGGCTGGTTGCGGTCTTTCTCTGGATGTTCTATGCGTGTGATCTGGTGACCGAGATAAGGTTTTATAAGGCGGCGTGATTTCTTGCTTGGAGGGGATGAAATGCTTCGATGCGTTGTTCTAGTGTGCTGCTCTACCCAAAACTCGTATAGACGGGGGATATTATGTAAGGAGGGTGGAAGTTGAAGGGGTGTGGGGTGGGCCAGCCGCAAGCGAGAGGATACGATACGACGGAACGGGTACTGTAAGCTGAGAACTGAGGTCAAAACGACCGGATATGCGTCCTGTTTGCAGTAGCCCAGCCCCGGCAGCGCCGTCGCCGGCTTCACGAGCCCGACACGATCTGACCTGATCTGCTCCGTGCATAGCTTCTTCGTGAAATGTGGAGTGCAGCTTTGCGCTGCTGCTTTTGCAGGCCTGGCCAGCCACATACGAAGCGTTCGCATTGACGCCGCTGCCGGGCTACTGTGCGTGACTGCTGACATGGACATGGACGGAAGTTAGGCTAAGGCGTGGATGAAAATGTCCGTGTTGTGCAGGTACAGGCGTAGGCCAAGAGGCTCTTCGGAACGTCGTCCCTATGTACGTTTGATGTAGCGCAAGAGTAGCATTTGCCAATTCCTGAGCGCGCCAGAGACGGAAGGGGCGAAGCGCTCGCGTCAGCGGACGTTGGGCCTGACGGTTTGATCCTCCTGCCACTGTCACTCTCGTCTCGCGGCTCCTTCGTGCGTGCGAGAAACACTGGGTATTGTGGGGTCTGCACGGAGTCGTAGTCGCACGCCTTGTCCGCAGTACCGGTGTACCGCTGCGAGTGTGTTCCTTCCGTTGATGCGATTGGCGTGAGACAGGTTTGGCCGTTGTGAGATGGTACTTTCCTCTTTGGGAACGGAGTGAATGCTTGTTGCGGTGTGATTGGTGCATTTAAGCAGGCTAAATACGAGATCACGTGTAGCTGCAGAGCCAACCAAACGACACATGTGTTCACATGCCAGCTCGGTACCTGCTCCGTTAGGCATCGATACTTATGCAATGACAAGAGAGCGCACAACGCAGAAGCGAGCAGAGCGACATGCATCAGAGTATCGAAGACGTTCAGCCGCTCATACCGGGGGTGCTGGCGGCAGACTTATCTCTATCGCGACTTCCTTCTTCGCACACGCAGCAAAAGCAAAGCGGGTCGGCCGTTGAGACGATGTTGGATTTGGCTCCTGACCTGCCTCTTCTTGTGCGAGTGGGCTTGCGGTGGCTTGGGGGAGGATCAAAAGGCACCGGCAAGGCGTTCCTTAGCGCCCGATGATGGTCGCTGCAAGTGTTGCAGTGTGCAGGTCGTTGATTCCCGACGCTTGCGCCAATGGAGGGGGATCGGCGACCGCTTTGCTCCAAAGCCGTGAGAGGAAACGCGCAGAGGTCGGCGGTAGACGTCGGTAAGAGGTGGGATGGTCACCTCCGAAGGAAGGAGAAAACGAGGTGGTAAGGTACCAGCAGAGAGGTAAAGGCGTCGGTCTCTTCTCCACTTCTTGGGCGTCCTGCCGTGGAAAGTCTCGCTTCCGCCTATCGGCGACGAAATATTCCGTCAACTATTCTTCGCAGAGCGCCAGCAAGGTGTGGCTTGCAGGACGAAGAAAACGGAAGTCTCAGGCGAAAGCAGAGAAAAAGCGGCGAGCAATGTTGTGCGCACGCTGCCGTCATCTTCCAGTCATCACGGTTACAAGCCCTACAGTCACAGGTTGCAGCAGTCTCGACTCACAAATAGCATCCCAGCGCGCCCGTCACACACCACCAGCCGACAGCCTTCGGGAGCGCACGAAGGGGCCCGCCCATACGCAGACAGCGGACGCGGTGCGATGGAGTCACACGAGAGTCATGCATCGCCAGCAGGCGCAACGCATCCGGTCCGCTCCCGTACCTGACGGATCGCGGCATTCCACAGATTCCACAGCAGTAGGCCGAGTTTCGCGGCATGTCTGGAGTTTTGACTCGGGGATGGGGCTGTGTTTTCCGGCTTCATCCCATGTGCCAGGCGCGGAGCATGACACGGCAGCCCTCTGCACTACGGGCGACGGCGTCGTGAACCAGTCGTCGCGGCACCGCTTCCTACGGGTAGTGGCCGCTGTGCGACCGTTCGGCGAGTCATCTCAGGGTATCGTGGTTTGGGTTGGATGAGTCAAAATAGCGAGGGCCGTGAATAGGTGCGAGAGGGTAAGGCTCGAGGCGTGGATGCGCTCCGGATCCCGCGCCTCACTGTGGGGAAGACGTCGCTCGCAGCAACCTCTGGGACCAGAGTGACATGGAGAAGATGAGGTTGGAACATGAGATTGCAATATAGTCGTCGACCTGCGCCACAATATACTCATCTTCTAGAAGCAATTGGTGCTGTCGTAAGGCAAGATAGATATTGCTGTGGCGACGGCAGCCGTCTTATCGATAGCTCAAAATAGGGGCATTTGCTCCCTATCCAGAATCCTTAGCGGCGTGATTGGCGGAGTTAAGCGGACATGAAGCGAATAAATGTCATTATAGGAAAAGCATCGTCATTATGCATTTGACTGCAGAAGGTCAGCGCTTTCTGGTGTCCAGAGTCGAGGGAGTCCTGTGAATGAGCTGAAAGAAGGGTTCGTATTGTGCGAGGACAGTGCAGCGTGCCGTGTGTGCTAGGGTGAAGTCAAAGAGCTTTGTCTGCGCTTCAGCTGTTCTCACATGTGCTGCGCGTCCGAGACGGTGCGACGCGCGACCGCGACGAGACAGCAGTGGCGACAGGGCAGCTATAATGTTTGAGATATCTCTCCCGCGGGCCTGGTCCGGTACTCGAATGGCATGCAGGCTGCTTGCACAGGGCAGATATAGATCTCTGCGACACCTCGAGTGTTTGCTGCATTGCGCTGGCGATGGGCGCGACGACGCGCCGCGTGCCATCGTCCACATCTTCTTTACAATCAGTCGATTCAGAAGAGAGCGTCCCTCGAAGTTCCTTTTTGCAAGCAGAAAAATGAAATAATGCGCAGCCGCGACATCAATCGCAGTCTGCTGGTGGTGACGCATCACCTCAGCCCTGCAGGGCCAGGCAGACAGCACGGCGGCCGCCGTCCGCAGCAAATAAGCTGCGCGGATGACTGTTTCGTTGAACGTGCAGCGGCAAGCGCAGGCAAACCAATTGCGATCCAGGGCCTTCGAGCAGTTATAGCAGCTGAGGCGTTAGTTGCCGGCCAGTTGAGTGCAGATAGCACGGTAGTCGTCGCCGTCGCCCAGGGGTGTGATCCCGGTCCGCAAGCGAGCCGGCCGAACTTCTCAAGAAATTTGCGTTGGCCTCATTTCTCCCTCCCACACCCTCTTCATCACGAAGACCCAACACACGCATCCCGCAGCTGGCTCCGTGAGAATTCACACGAGCCGCTCGTCGATTTCGCAGAGTCCTCTGTCGAAATCCGTCCCTGAGGCACCTGTCGCGAGCCCGCTTCACTTCGCAGTGAAGGCGCCCGATAGCCCAGTCGCCCTTTTTTCTAGGAGCAGACCCTCTCCCCTCCTTTCCAACCCTCCTGCTCTCCCCACCGAGTCGCGCCCCCGCAGACTCCTAATACCACACCCGCCCCCGGCAGCACTCGCGGATCTGAGATTCAGCGACCGTCGCACCTCGCCGTCGCGCCCGACAAGCCACCACCGCGCCTCGCACCACCTCGCTCTCACGACCGCCATCCCCCCAAGCTTCTAATGAGTGCATCCATCTCGAACGCGCAGAACCCGCCCATTGCCGCCTCCCAGACCGCTGCTGCCGCGACTTCACCCTCCCTGGGCCTGTCCGCCAACGTGGCCGCTGGACCGGCGCCACCCACTGCCCGCAGCTCGTACGCCAACGCGACCAAGAAGATATCGTCTCCTCCGATCGCGTCCAGCGCCGCGCCGCCCGTGGCAGTGGGAGGTCCGCAGAACGCACAGCATGGAAAGCGCGCGTCGGTCTCGCCTGTGAACGGCAGCAACCCCATCAAGCCTGCGGTGCCCGCCATGGGTCCGACCATCGTGAACAGCAGCGGCTCGAACGGCGCCCCGTCGCAGGGCGACCACAGCCGCAAATCGTCCGTCACGATCAGCGCGGCCGGCACCAGCGGGTACATTCCTAACGGCGGCCCCGTCGCAAGCAGCCGCGCGCCCTCAAACCTCACCTTCGGTTCGCTCGCCGGTTCGCCCGCGCCTGCGCACGCCGGCCCACACCAGCCCCAGGGTCAGAGCCTCAACCCGCAGATGCAGAACCCGCGCGTGGCCTCGCCTGCGCATTCACCGTCCCCCATTCCTACGCCCATTGCCAGTGGTGGGAAGCCCGACACCCTACCAACGCGCCCGGGCCTCGTGTTCGGCGGTGGTAGTGACAGCGCGGAACCAAATGTAAGTTTTCCACTGCACCCGTGGAAACTCGAGAACTCAATTTTCTGACCTCATTATAAAGTCCCGCCCGATTTCCATGCCTCCACAACCAAACACTCTCCCGCAAGCACAACACCTGCGACGAGAGAGCTCACAGTCAGCACACAGCGATATCAGCAACCCAAATCTCAACCGAGGTTACCCCCCGAACGGTGGTCGCGGACGCGGATATAATCAGTATCCGCAGATGGGCCACTCCCCCACACCTTACCGTCCCCTACCGAATCAACAGCGCGGACCTGCTGGCATGCCCCCGGCTTTCCAGCCCCAAGGCAACTTGCAAGGCTCCCCCTTCCGCCCCCACCCGCGGTCGCCAGCCATTTCGGCTGCTGCTATGCACCAGCAGCAGCAGAACTACATGAACCCCCAGATGTATGGCGGGCAATATCCTCAACAGGTTCGTATACCTTCCCATGTCTCATTATTTTCTGCCGCCTCCGAGCACAGCAAACCAGCTGCGCGTGGTGCTCGGAGCCACCTCTCTCCTTTGTGTACTACCGTCGCAGTTTCTTCGCAGCCGATATCTCGGCCACGAGATGACCCGTCGATTTCTTTTCTCAATCCTGTCAGCTCGGCGACCACGGAGCAGCCTCTATTTGCGCTGCCTCCCGACTCGTCGACTGCTTTTCTTGATCCGGTCGAGCCTTCTTTCTCAACCAACAATCACAACGAACAATATCTAACGGAAGCTCAACATCAGAACATGTATGGTCCTCCTCAACTCGATCCATACGGCACATACTACGGTCAGAGCTATACCAATCAAGGCTACGGGATGCAGCAGGGCTTAGGACAGAGCATGTATGCTCCTCCTGTCCCAGCGTCACCCGGCCGAGGACATAGCTTTCCTCACCAAGGTCCATACCAGCCTATGCAGGGCGGTTATGGCCAACCTCAGCAAGCGCAAGGCATGATTCGCACCCCATCGAACATGTCTGAACAGCAACGCCCGGGTTCCGCTGTCGCCCAGCCCTCCACCCCAGCCATGACTAATGTCAACACCTCTCATGTACACACACCTAGTGTGTCCGGTAGCCCAGCGCCGACTTCTACCAATTTCGCGATCCCGGCCAAGTCCAAGAAGATCGTCATCCGCGCTCCCGATGGAACGACGGTCGACTTCAACAAGGAAAAGAAGCCTGCCTCTCCCGCCCCGGCTGCCCAGCCTGCTCAGCCCAAGTCTCCAGCTATCGTGGCCACACCGACCCCGCCACCGCGATCCGAGTCCACACACAGCCGCACCGAGAGTGCCGCAGTGAAGTCAAGCGATGAGATCAAAGCTGCTTTTGTCAAGCAGTTCCAGGAAAATCTTGCCGCTGAGACAAGGTCACAGGAACAAGCCGAGAAGGAAGCGAAGGAGAAATCCGAGAAAGAAGCAGCTGAACTTAAGCAAAAAGAAGAGGCTGAGGCTGCGGCGAAGAAGGAAGCCGAAGAGAAAGCTGCTGCAGAGAAGGCCGCCGCCGAGGCCAAGGCTGCTGAGGAGAAAGCCCGCGCCGAAGAAGAGGAGAAGAAGCGCCTTGAGGACGAAGAGATTGAGCGCATGATTGCCGAAATGGAGGCGGCCGAGAAGGCAGAAGCTGAACGTGAAGCTGCATATGCCGAGAAGGCAAAGAAGGAGAAGGAAGAGAAGGCAAAGAGGGACGCAATCGAAGAGGAGAAGCGTCTCAAGCAAGCGGAACGCGAGGCTGAAGAACTCGAGGCCAAGAAGGCCGCCGGGGAGACTGAGGAACAGAAGCGTGAGCGAGAGGCGCTCTTCTCTTCGTTGAAGAAGAACACGCAATTTGGCCCCGCGGCGAACCAGACTGAGTCTCCTCCCCCCGAGCCTGCAGCTCCTACGCCACCAGCCCCCGCGAAGACTTCGACCCCCAAGCCCAAACCAGCTGCGCTCAAGCTGGAGACGAAGACACCGGTGGAGCCCGCACAGCCTACGGCTGGTATGCAAAGCTTGAAGAGTGCCCGCTTTCTTGCTGTTCAACACGACGCCGTCAACTACCCCGAAGGCATTCGGTCACCCAACCCTGCTCTTAACGCTGGCAAGAACAAGGCTCGGCACACCTATGACTTGGCCTTCCTCATGCAGTTCAAGGAAGTCTTCCGTGAGAAGCCATCTACCGATTGGGACCTGAAACTCAAGGAGACCGTCGGTGATTCCAGCGACTCCGCTCGCCCACAGTCAGCTCGCACACCATCTATGGGTATGAGCGGTAGGCAACCGAGCCGAGGCGCTGGTGCTCCTGGCCCCATGGGGAGCTTCCAGGGCAGCTTCCCCAGCGCACGCACTCTCCCCCCGGGAACGACCTCCGAGCAGCGGTTCAACTCAGCTTCTTCCGGCCGTGGCCCCATGCAGAATCCCCTTGCCCAGTTCGTTCCGGCGGCTGGTCGATCTGGCGGATTCCCCGTCCAAATGGCGCGCTCTTCCTCATTCCAGAATATGGGACAGGCACAACCCCACTCTCCGAGGGTTGGAAGCAGCCGTGGCAGGGGTTCTCGTCGTGGAGATCAGCGACCTTCTGCAAAGGATGAGAAGAATAGTAAGCTCTCCGCAAGAAAGTCTGTTGAACATGTAGCTAACCGTTTCGCAGTGCCACTCACAGCCGGTATGGACCTGAAGCCGATCGAACGTACCGCCTCAGGATGGACCCCACACTCACTAACCCGCAATGCCGCTCCTCCCCCGTCCGGACACCTTCCCCCGGATCTTGTGCAGCGGAAGGTGAAGGCTGCTTTGAACAAGATGACGCCAGAGAAGTTCGACAAGATCTCAGATCAGATTCTCGAAATTGCTGGCCAATCCAAGGACGAGCAGGACGGCCGCACGCTGAGGCAAGTCATTCAGTTGACTTTCGAGAAGGCTTGCGATGAACAGCATTGGTCCTCCATGTACGCGAAGTTCTGTGCGCGCATGTTGAGCACCATGAGCACAGAGATTCGCGACGAGAACGTCACGAACAAGAACGGTGAGCCTGTCGTCGGCGGTGCGCTCTTCCGCAAGTACCTCTTGAACCGGTGTCAGGAGGAGTTCGAGAAGGGGTGGGAGATCAATCTCCCCGACAAGCCAGAAGGCGAAGGCGAGGCCGCACTGCTCTCCGACGAGTACTACATCGCCGCCGCCGCCAAGCGTCGTGGTCTTGGTTTGATTCAGTTCATCGGTGAATTGTACAAGCTGGGCATGTTGACGCTACGTATCATGCACGAGTGCGTGCTCAAGCTACTCGACTTCGAGGGTGCGCCGGACGAGTCTGCAGTCGAGTCCCTTTCGAAGCTGCTCGTGACCATCGGAGGTACCATGCAGCAACATGAAACTGGTCCTAAGATGCTAGCGATGTACTTGTAAGTGGTCCCCTAGCGCACAACCCATTTCTGAGGCATTTACTAATGATCGGCTATAGTGAGAGGATAGAGAAAATCAAGGATATGGAAGGTCTTCCGTCGCGCCAGAGGTTCATGCTCCTCGACCTATGCGACTTGCGTAAGGCCAACTGGCACGACAAGAAGGGTCAAGCAAAGGGTAAGCTTTTGTTTCTGCCTCACTTAACTTATGCTAACCTTTACTCCCAGGTCCAAAAACCTTGGCCGAGATTCACCAGGAGGCCGCCGCCGCTCAGCAAGCTTCAGAGATGGAGCGACAGCGCTCCAATCAACGCGGTGGTCCACGGTCGCACATGGGCCGAGGCGATGCTCGCTCGTTCTCAGGCGGTGGCGCCCTGCCTCCACAGGATTTTCCCACCGGACGTGTGCAAATGGATGACCTTCGCAAGCTATCCAAGGGTGCGTCCGGACGCAACATGGGCAGTGCTACGCTCGGTCCTAGCATGCTGGGCAACCGTAGCAACAGCGGACGCCGTGGCCTAGGTCCTGGAGGTGGTCTGATGGGCCGTGGTGATGAGTCTGGTGCCTCCTCGCGAACGGGTACTCCTCCCGTTCAGAAGGAGAAGGATTCAACTTCCCATGCGAATTCTTTTAGGTAAGCTTTCCATCTTCATATACACAATTGTGCTAGCTACTGACATCACATCAGTGCGCTCATGAGCCTTGACAGCGAAGGCCCCGGCGAGGTTGGCTCCCCGCCCTCGACCGCCTCGTCTCCACCTCAAAACAAGGCGGGCCTTTCCCGATCAAAGTCACCAGCGGTCGAGGCTAAGCCTTCCGAGTGAAACTCGTCTCTGCCACCTCTTAGGGGTCTTTCCAGCGCGCGCGATCATACCCATAGACATCGCGCGCGGTAATAATCTGTTGCATAGACGGGGCATTTTTGCGCGCATTGTATTGCATTTCGCGGGGTTCCCATAATTCGGTATTCCTTCTAAAAGTTCGGGTCGGCGGGCTATCAAAAAGGACGGGACAAGGAAGACGACCACGCCGTTGTATTCCCCAGCCTGCTCTTTTTCCAGCACTGCGACTCATACATGCGCTTTCTTCGGGGTTTCATCATGGGCGTTCCGGATCATATCAGTCGGCTCTAATGGGGTTGCCCCCGCCAGCCTCACACTAAGAGGACGATGACGGCTTCGGGCACTTCCTCTATACCTTTTCTTCCTTTCTTCGTTTCTGTACCTTGTGTTTTTAGTCAAATGGGTTTAGAGCGAAGGTGGGGTTACCCGAAGAGGGAGCTTTTTTTTACCGCGCCGAGGAGAGTATGTCTTTGTACATTTTCCTCGTTTTTTTTCTTTCTGAGGATTACTCTTTAGCTTTATCTTCCAAGTTTCCTTTCGTGAGAGGGTGACGCAAAATCTCGGCATAGGGATGATTGGGGATGGGAGATGGGAATGGACAGGTTGCCTCGGCATCTGGGTGGATGATGCTGGTATGAAAGTGTAGTGTTCTCTGTGTGCATAGTCTGTTTAATCTAGAATAAAGCGGTAACTTCATTTGTCGTTTACTTTGCTTTGAGTGTGATGGTGCTCGAGATGGCTTAGGATGCGTGTCGCACGACCAAGGTCGCTGCTTCCTTGCACGAGGAGTCGACCTTGACGTTGAATAATGTAATATGTAGGATGCTTGGCCGTGCAATAGGAAAAGGGCTTCGTGATGCGTTGGCGGCCCGCTTCATCCACAATCTAATCACAGTACCGTCTCCACTCAACAAATCCGCGCTCTCAGTTCTCTTACTCTACATCCTAAACGCTCATCCCAATCCCTCCACCGCACCGCAACTCGTACTCATCAACTACGCTGTCTCACCATCTTTCATCGTGTATCATGCGGTCACCCAATCAAGACTCGTTCGGGGACCTCCAGCAGTTTCGGAATGCATCGATCTGACACAAACTGCCTTCCTATGCGCCAGGGAATAAATATTCGGATGAATGAGTGGACGAGGTAATGGCTGGGGCGGGTGCTTTCGGGTAATTGGGTGATTTTGGGGCTGAGTTTCCATAGTAGGAGGGAGGTCTCGGGGAGGTGGGTGGATGGGCCGCGGACAGAGTCAGACGACAGTGGTGTGTGGAGATATGGGAGAGGGGTTCTGTGGTGGGGGTGCGCGGATTGGTTATGATAGGACTGGAGGTGTTTGTTTTATATGTTATATTACGCATATTTAAATGGTGCTATTTTTATTTAGTATGGGCATTGTACTACTGATATGTACAAGTAAGTTGGTATGCGTAAAGCAGTTTCTACATAGCTGTCATGTGTTGATTGGTGGCGGGGGGGACTTGATAGATTGTGGCTGCTTGCGATGTCCTACACTGGAAGCTGCTCTTTTTACTAGTTGTCTAATTTTGTGCTGTGTGTTTGATCTTCGATTGGAGTGGCTCGATTGGGTACTTTCGGGCTTCGGAGGTCCGTGAATGTAACATTATGTGCTAGGCTTCCTTGCTGTATTGATGTTGTGAGATGATGGATAGTCTTGTTCACAAGACGGAACCTTGTATTACTTGTCTCGAGTGACAGGGAGACGTGTTATTGTTGAGTTAACGTAGGAAAATGTAATATATCTTTTACGGGATCCCGTCGCTTTTTGTCTGAACGGGCTTTGTGCTTTGTTACTTTGCTGTGGCAGCACTGCGTCAGATTGTATTGCAGGTGAAAGGCTATGCGACTCGAGAAAAGCTAATTATGGTGCCATCAACGTAACTGAGAGCATAAAACTTTCAAACAAGCTAGATCTGTTCTCCCTTTGCGTTATTGAAGCACCTCTGCTGATTGGTGAGCATTGCGTGGTATGACTCCCACAACATGGCATGGCCCTCGACGTAATAATGACCACGGCGGTTGAAATACCCCACACGCTCGAATGCTCGTATACCATCCGTAGCTTCCCAGCTGGATTCTATGAGGATTAAACCCTCGGGGGACCCCCAGGAAGCCCCGTCTGAGACAATCTCCAAAAGTATGAGAGGTACCCCAATCCCGGTATCGCTACGTCACTCGAGTACATTTTCGTTGATGGACTCGAACTCGAAGGTATCGGAGTCTGGATGCCACCCTTCTCGTGCTTTATTGCAGAAAAGTGAAGAACTTTGTCCATCACAGTTCAGAGCGCGCAATTCTGAAGGGTGCCATTCGCACTGCAACTGCCATCCTTCAACTTTCAGATATGCCATTTTCACGGCGCCAAATGGAATTTCAGGATTTTCCAACATAATATCAACAGAGAACTTCCAGTTGTTGTGGTTTTTCGCTGATGTTTAATTGGGTCCTGTTCAGGGGCACGTCAACAGATGTCCATGACCATGTTGGAAGTCTCCTCTCAGAGTTATGCTTCCGGTACGGGTCTCTCCACTCTCTCCACCAGAGAAATCCAAGAGGCAGGCTTCTTTGCTAAAGTCCAGCTATGTATTGATTGCCAGTGACCTCTTCAAACGCTTCCGCAAGACCCGCAATCGCAATAATTCGATCTGATGGTATGCTAAGCACTCGACCCGTGTAGTCACCCACGATTTGGGCGCAGTATGCCAGCAATCTGTCGTTCTCGAGTTGGCGCTAATCGGCGGAGAGTTTTTCGTTGCGGATGAAGACACTATTCGAGGGTTCGGCGACCCTAAACTTTCGATGCTTCTAGCCGTCGACTACGTACAGGAGCTCTTCGTCGCAGTCTACACTCATCTAGCACGTGAATTTGGTCGCGTTGCTTCCATATCGTACGATTCTTTTTGATAGGTATGTTTCTTGTAATGTCCATGCCCGGCTATCAGTGGGCTCGCGAGGAGCGGGCGATACATCAACGTCCGGATCAAGATATACAGAGCCAGTCTGCCTACTGGAAGTAATAAACGGAATCTGGTGAACTGTTTTGGCCCAATCGCCCGGCGCTCTTGGGAGAAAGCCATCTTTGGCACCAGAAGCTCGGGCGGCCGCAATTGTAACCACTGCCATATTGTAGATGCGAGGCATTTTCGCAAGCTCCTTGCTCTTGTCGTCCTCATCGTCCTGTACAATACAGAAAGAGTCCGCCCACAGCCATTCCATGCCAAGATCCGCCGTGACCGTGATCGCGTCCTAGATTGTTTTGGGGATTTGTGTCCAAGGGATCCGAGGCTTAGGGTTCTCAGCGATCCGTTGCTTTGTTGTTTTGTGCTCCTGATCGCCACCCCAGCTGTAGCTTAATGCTGCATACGGCGGAAACCCATAGGCAATGTGAGAACAACCTTCAATGTTCTGCCCTCGACAGGCTTAATCTTAAGCAAGCGTGTGGGCACAAGCGGCTCCCCCGTGGAGTAGCCACAGTCCCTATGTTCCCCTTCTTTCCTCAAACATCTGTTAAGAAAGTCTCGCATGTAGTCCGTTGTTTCGTTCTGATAATTTCATCTCCATGACATGTCTGCTGCTGCGGGGTCATCTACTTCCGTAAGTCTCATCCTGCCGCCTAATGCTCCTCTCTTTCATATCTTACTATCTGTAGCATAAACGTAGAACTCAGTCGGCCCTGAAAGCCTCGGCTTCAGTACCCACTCTTGCTGGACAAATCCCAAAGACCGAAGGAATATTGAAAGCCATAAAGTAGCGTATTGGTGAAAGGTTGTTGAGAATTTTCGCGAAGGTCGATGACAAGATTCTGACAGAAGGAGCATGAAATGATCGCCTAGAATCCCTATGTTCTGGTTTCGCGACGTTTCTAAGTGACGAGAGTAAAGAAGTGAATGAGGAAGCAGCATGTCAACTCAGCCTTCTCAGCTGCCTGCTCTCTCTCAGCCTTGCCTACGACGCGGATTTACCCCGCTATCGCCTCAGGCAGCCACATTGCTTCCTTCATTTCTGGTTCTGGATGTTGGCCCGCTCAGCAGCAAGATCTCTGCTTTAGCACTCAAAACCTTACCGTACGAAAGACATCGTGGTCGAGTATCGCATCACTTTTCAATGGTGCGTAAACAAACACATAGCGCAGGAAGGAACCCCGCCACCGTACTCGCCACAGCCCACCATGATTGGAGCACCCCTTTGCCTTCCAGAACCCCCATGCTCCCTGCAAATGATGCGGTGGCTGTGGCCCGTAAAACCGGAAGAAGATCCGAAGTGGCTGTGTGGTGGTAATGGTGTCGCGATCTGTGAGGGGTGTCGGGGTTGGCTACGTCATAGGCGGGTGCGGGTTGACGCATCATTGCATGCGCAAAGGGGGAGCTACATAAGCAGCACTGGGTAACTGCGAGGAGCTGGTTTGATGTACCACAAACACCTATCTTGCGAAGGAACTCTTCATACAGTCTACGATAATACTTTCGAAATGGCCGACCAGAATCAGGAACAGAAGAAGGGTAAGTTTCTCCACCCAAGGAGAAGGGAGAGGGGAGATAGGCATTCGCTTTGTCCCTGTTTCTCCCATTTTCTCCTCTAAATAGGCCATTGAACAACAATCAAACTGATATTCCAAAGGCTTCTTCGGCACCGCTGCAGGTGGACTCGGTACGCTCCCCCTCTTCCCTCCGTCTACCACCTCCCCTTACCAACCAACCCCCGACCCCATCTCCACATCTCTAATACCGCCCAGGCAACACCCTCGGCTCTGCAACCGACACTCTAGGAAAGGGCGTCTCAGGCGTGACCAACACCGCTGGCAACGCTGTATCCGGTCTGGGCAAAGGCGTTGGAGACACCGTGACGGGCGTCACCTCGGGTGTGGGCGATACAACCAAGGGTACGTCAAGTCTTGTAAGATCCAAAGACGTGTATGTATGCTAATGGCTCTTCAGCGGCCGGAAATATGGTTAACGATACGACCAAGTCAGGCAGCGAGGCGGTCGGCATGAAGAAGCAGACGCCTGAGGGGACAAAGTAGATGGGCAGCTGAGCTGTGAGATGACGGATGGAGATGGTATGTGGGGACGTATGTAGGACTACAAGTTAGAAGTCTACCAATATTAGGCCGGACTAAACGGCCTAACATTGAAACACGTAATTACCACCGCCCGCTTACTCTGAATGTGTAGCGTTGTCAATTCTGTGATACCGGTCGTCGTCGCAACTTTATCTGCCGTGCAACGTTACCACAAATGTATATTCGGATGTATTATGGGTTCCGCAGTAGCGTGCAGCTGTCAACCACACACGCACACGAAACCCCCATGCACTATGTATGCAAAACGCACGATCTAGTACTTCGTATGCCGTGTCCCTGTAACGCCGTACCCGTACCCGCTGTCAAAACTTAAGACGTGACGCCGCTCTAACACACTGTACCATCAAAGTACCCATATACCCAAACGCCCGAAGGAAAAATCATCTGCATGACGGACGCTGAGTAAATGAACGCTACCACCCAAACTTCTCAACCTGCACAGCCACATCCACACCCTGTGCAATGAGGCCGGCGCACGTATTCCTCACATCCCTCACCAGGCCATCCGGCCCGCTGACAACGACACCGGTCCTTCCACCACTAGTCCACCTGTTCACGATAGACCACACATCCGGCCGTCCAGCAACCTCGGTCGGCGGCGGAAGACATACATCCAGTCCCCACGCCCTCAACTCCTCCATCTTATCCTGCGGGACCCAGTCCCTATGCGAAGCCGAATGCGTAATCCAAAGCAACTTCACCTTCCTCCCACTCCCACCAAGACCGATCTCGGCATCGGTAGGCCTGGGTTGTAAGAGTGCGTAGAGAAGTGGATACGCGACCGCGATGCCCGAACCCCCGGCCACCACGATCGCGGTATCGGACGAGGACAGGATATCGAGGGCGTGCGAAGAGCCGTAGGGCCCGTCGAGGCGGATGTGAGTTTGTGTGTGGGTGCGTGCGTGGTCAAGGAGTGTGCGGGTGAAGCCGGAAGAGGCTTGGGCACGGATGAGGAGGGAAAACCATGCGTGCTGTCCCTCTTCGTCAATGTTCGTAGTCGGCGCGGCGGAGAAGATCGTGAAGGGATGGGCTTGTAAAGCATGTTTGCGTGATAGTGCGGGGATGGTGATGAAGGCGTGGTCGTTCGGTTTCCAGCCATGTTTCATGTTTTTGGGCATGAGGGCGGATTCGCTGGCGGCCGTGTCCCAATTTGCGGATAGCACAAGGGTTTCGTTGTCTTCGAGGACTGTGAGGGTGGCTGGACATGAGCTGGACTTTAACCACAGCCGAAAAACGAGGCGGTCGATGAGGAAGATGGCGAGCGAGGTCCCGACGTAAGGCCTCGAAGTAGGGTAGTGGAGCCAGAGGAAGACAAGGCCGGCCATTTGAAGGACGATGTGTGTTGCGAGGAATACCTCGTACATCCTTTGTCGAAAGCTTCCGAGGGAGGTGAAGTACAGCACTTCATAAGAGACGAACGCTCCTATGCCTAGGAGCACCAGCTTATTGAAGAGAAACCGGGCGAGGGTAAAGCCGAGTCGCCTTAAGAGCCCGTACCATACGAATATCATACCTGAGAAGTGCAACAGTGCCTCAAAGCACATAAGCTCTCCCACCCTCCGGTGGAAAATATTCAAGCTCTCGTACGATCGTCCCGTGAGCAGCTTAATAGGCTGATTCTTCGCAGCCAGCAGATAAAGCAGCGGCAGATTTGCCGAGAAAATGAGTCCACAGCGGTCAGCAAAGGCAAAGACGTACTGCAGAGACATCGGCATGCCGTAGAAATTGTAGAAGATGTTGATTGCGATATAGGCGAGGACAAAGAGCGATACGGCATTTGTGGGGAGCGTTTTGTTGACGATGGGGATGGGTGGGGGTTGGTACTGCATCCAGGATTTGAAGACGTAGTATGGCTTCCAGAATCCGAGTCTCTTTGGTGTGGAGTGGCTAGTGGGTAGCAGCGGACTCGTCTCATCCGCATCGTCAACCTTCTTCTGCACCGCGTCCAGCGGCGTCGTAGTACCCTCAATCGTGCTGCTCGAGCTCGACCAGACTTCGTCTGCTTCATCCGCCTTGTCAACGCCTGCATTCCTCCCTCTCCTTCTCCTCCTTAAGACCCACTTCTCCCCCCAATACCACACAGCAAACAGCACCAAAACACCCAGAAGTACAAGGTTATACGTATTGACAAGCACCCTGCCAAACAATATCGCTTCCACCAATTTCCGGAAGCGAGGGTCTTTGCCTGGATCCGAGCCGACGGGTTCGCCGCCTTCCAAAGTCCCCACGCTCTCGTGCGACGGCGCGGCTCTCCTAGAAACTGAGAGGGCGTCCAGCACCCATGATAACGGTACAGAATCCATGAGTGAAGGGTAGAGGGAGAGTAGAGGAAAGAGGTAGATGTCAAGTTGGGCGACCATGACCGCGTCACATGGACAAGGATCATGTGCTGCGATAAGCTCGGCTGCCGAAGATCGGGGCACGCTTTACTAGATTCGGGTTAAGCGGAGATTTTAAGTCGGCCGACCTAGCTTCCGGCCACCCCACCAAAATTGTGTCACGTCCACGAAAGACACCAAATTTTTCAGCACTACGCGTTCTAAAGGCTGATACCGAAGCCAATATACAATCTGCTATTGCTGATTATAATGCGGGTCTTTTTACGAGCCAGCGAGCTGCTGCAAAGGCGTACGGCATCCCTCGATCTACCTTTCTCGATCGCCTTAAAAGGCTCTACTACGATGCGCGCCAGCCACTCTCATCAACAGCGATTGACACCGGGGCAAGAGAGCTTTCTAGTAGACTGGATACTCGATCAGGGTACACACGGCTACCCTCCCTCACACGCGCGCGCTCGAGAGATGGCTAGCTGGATTCTACAGATGAATGGCGACAACGCGCCCCTAGGCCAGCGCTGGCTATCAAACTTCATCAAGCGGAACCCACGCGTTGCATCAGTTATTGGCAAAAGGCCAGAGTCCTCCCGCGCTGAAGCAGCTACTCCACAGCAAATCCGGGCCTTCCTCGAGCTCTTTGAGCAGGTCAGAAACGAGCTGGGTATACAGGCAAAGGATATCTGGAATATGAATGAGATAGCTCAAGGAGTATGTGCCAACTCTAGAGTCCTTACCAATAGCCAGCAGAAAACGGCTTACATGAAATCTCCGGAGGATCGCGAGTGGGTCTCAATAATTGAGTGCGTATCAGCTACAGGGCGGAAACTACCCTGCGCGGTAATATTTAAGGGTCAGAGCCTACAGACTACATGGTTTCCGTCAGAATCAGTACCCGATTGGCTCTATACAACCTCAGAGAATGGATGGACATCAAAAGCTATCGGTATTCCTAGTAGCAAAGACGGCGTACCAAAATCAGATCCGCTACCTAGCTAGCCTCGACGACGCCGCGCTTATTAAAAAGGAACGATTTATCAGCTACTATCACGCAGCTAGAAAGGAAGCCTTCTTAGAGAGAGTAATTTAAGCTAGCTGGCAAGCTGCTTGCCTTGTTCCATATAATCCTAATTGTGTAATTTAATTATCACAGGTTCTAGGTAGGCCAGCAACACCGCTACCACTTCTTTAGAATTTTAAGGCAATAAGTACGCTCTATCGCACCCCTTAGAGGCCTTAGTACCTGTACGCAGCTCAGCAATCTATTCAGCAATCAGAAAGCCTCTCTTAAGCTACCCAGCTTCTACTCTAGAAAGCGGATAATGCTATAGCAGCTGCAAATACTTAGGCAGCAAGACAGAAAGCTAAGATATTAAAGCTAAAATATTAACTAGAGGCTACTAGCTCTCAGAGGAAGCGGAAGCGAACTCTTATAGATTAAATTAGAGATTCGCGGACGTTAAGAGTATTAAGCGTACGATTAATTAGGCGGCATTACAGGCTTAAATCTCTAGACCTGCTGCTTAAAAAGCTACAACAACTGTAAATAGGATAGCTACTAGTACTGCTTTTAATTCTATATGTACAGAATGGCAGCTAGAATAGAGCGTTGAGAAATAAGACGTCTTTTTAGTAGCGACGCAATTTTAGTAGGGTAGCTGAAAGCTAGAGGTAGCTAGAAGCTAGGTCAGCCGGCTTATCAGATCTTGCCAATTAGGAAAGCGTAAATAAAGTAGATATAGAGCAGGCTGAACGCTTTTGACTGTAGATGCTTCACGAATTCGAGCTAGACAAATTCAATCTTGCCTGGTGAAGCCACCGTACTAAAGTACTGTGCAATTGGACAGATCATGTTAGACGTTCTCATATTGAGTATTGGAGTATAGTGATGTCCATTTGGGATATGGTGTCTTTCCTAATCATATGAATGAAAAATGTTCAGTAAGGTTGTAAACGCCGCCAAATGCCCCTGTGCCAATTCCAGATTCAAACATACATTGCGATCCACCCTTCGATCATGCCAGATAACGTACACGCGAATCCTTCAATCCTTCAATCGTCGACCTTGACGACCGGTTTAGCGTTCTCAGGCTCGTCGATCTTGATCGGTACCACAGCCTCTTCGGGTGCATAGACCTTGAGTGGCGGTGCAAGCTCTTCGGGGCGATCAACTTTCATCGGTTCGACTGCCTCTCCAGGCGCGTCGACCTTGATCGGCTCCGCAGACACTTCCTGCCCATCAACCTTTTCTGGCTGCTCAGACTCTTCATCACCATTGGCCGGCTCCTCCGTAGCCTCAAACCCATCCACCACCTCATCCGCAACATCTTCCCTAACAAGCACATCCTCCTCCCGATCCACCTCCTCATCCACACCCTGCGCAGCCTCCACCGTATTCCCCATACTAACATCCTCCACCCCAGTCCCATCCTTCATCGCCTCGACCTTCGCCCTCGTCATTTCGTAGACATACTGTCCCAGATGCTCTACGCCCTCCATCACCGCTTCTCTGCCCTCTTGGACCTTTACGTCCACTAACCGGGAATGCGACGGTGCGTACAGCTCATCAGTGATGAGGGAGAGCTTGGTGGGACGGGAGAGAAGGATGTCAAAGGCGGGTTTGAGCTCGAAGCAGGATTCAAATACGGAGGCACGGCCGAGGATGTAAAGGCCGAGGCGGGCGCGGGATAGAGCTACGGTGAGGCGACGGATGTCGCGGAGGTAGCCGATTGAGCGGGTGCGGACGAGTGAAAGGAGAACATCTACACGTGTTAGCATTTGCGTGGTAATATAATGGTACTGGGCATCTTACAGTCGTTTTGCTCGCCCTGGTACTTATCCACCGTCGCGACAATCTTGGGCAGCCCGAATAGCCTGTTGCCTTTACACCTGTGGTCTAGGACGTCCTTGATGAGCGCTCGCTGGCCGGCATAAGTTGTCAAAATCGAAATCTTGCTCGCGGGATAGCCCAACAGCCGCATGTACATGTATAGTGCTACCGTGTACTCTGCCTCTCCTAGGTTCTGAATGAAATGCGGTGTAGGCTCGTTTTCGCCTTTGCCCTTGTAATCCGGTACATCGATGAACTGGTAATCGAACCTAAAACCGGGGTTCGCGATCTGAAATTTGGGCGTAGAAAGAACAGAGGGAAGGTTGCCGAGGTTCGGGTATCGCCATTTGTAAAGTTTCGCTATTGAGGGTCGCGCTCGGCCTTGCTGGTCCAACATGATCGTTGGCACGCCTAGCCTGACGAGTCGCAGGAAGAGCGATTGCTCTAGGTTAGCATACTGTCTAAACGCGAGATTCTGGATGATGGGTGAGTTCTGAAGATGGTCTCCGCACATGACGATACGCTGGAGGGGAAGCTCGCCGTTCTGCGGATTTTGCAGCGCAAGAGGGATGAAGTTTTCGATCTCTGTGATCTGGGCCGCTTCCTCCATGACCACGTTGTCATAGTGGAAACCGAGCGATGCGATCTCCTGTCTACGCATCGCAGCGTGCGTGGAGGTCATCGCAATGATGCGCGCTTCCTTCACGAGTAGGTAGTTGGCCTTATCGCGTGGATTGCGCAGAATCTCGAACGGACGGATGTCCTCGAGCTCCGTAAAGATCTTCTCGACATGACGATAGCAGCCTTGCGCGATGTCGACAATCTGCTCACGACTTGCCCCAGGTGGAAAGAGAGGCTGCGGTGCATCCGCAAAGTACTCTCTGAACGGGAATTCAGCGGCTATTTGTTGGACACTGGAATCCGGGGACGAAACACGATCCCAGTATTGCGTCCACGTTGGCTTCACATAGACGAGATTGAAGTAATCTGCTGTTTCGCACGAGCTGTCATGAGCACCGGGCGCACCAAGGTTCTTTGCCAGTCGGCCTACTTCGGACAGATAGTATGTGCCTCTTTCTAAGAAAGACTCTACACGGCCGTGCTTGCTGTAGCTGGCCTCTGTGTCGAGGTCCTCCTCGCCGTGCCCCAGGCGCAGGAGGTGGCGCTCGTCGATGTCGAGCGCCACAATCTTCTGGAAGAGCTGGTTGAGGGCCTGATTGCTGTGCGCGACGAGCAGCGTCCGTTGGTCCGGAAAGTTGTGGTATATATTAGATATAATTTGGGTCGCTACGTCCGTCTTGCCGGTACCCGGCGGGCCGACCACAACAGTGAGACCTGGCTGAGTGCCCGAAGTAATCGCTTCAATCTGAGCAGGGGTGAATCTGACGCGGTTCAGCTTGGGCGCGTCTGCAGGGTAGGGGCCCATATTCGGCGGCTTGTACGTCGAGACATGCAGATGCTCATGCACAGGCTGTGCAACCTCCTCCTGGTCTCGACGCCGCTTCTTCGAAGGTCGCACAGATGCCGGCTCTGGTTCAGCTGGTGCGGGGTATTTTACGACGTATGGAGGCCCAAAGGACGACAGGGCACTCTCGTGGGGTTCGATGGATTTGCCGGGCAGGGATTCGATAAGATGCTGCCAGTCTAAGAAGGTATCACGAAAGTCTATCGAATGCAGACGGTTCGGTAGGCGCTTGTAGGTTGCAGATGTAGGATCACCTAGGCCTAGGAACACATCTTGAAGCCAGGAGGGCGCAGGAATGTCCGAAAGCGTCAAACGTCGGATGGACTCAAGAATGGGTCGAAAGTTGTTCTCCCGCCCTCGTCGACGCACGACGAGATTGATCTGCTCATAGACGTTCGGCCGACCTTGTGCAGCACGGTCCGTGTCTTCTTGGTATTGCTTCGCATCGATGTGGACGATGAGTCTTCGTTGCCGAACCCGGGGCGCATCCATGGACACTTGCTCGCGGATGGGGCGGCCATTCTCGTCTTGTATCTGGACGACTTGGGCGCACCGGAGGGTGTGGATGCCGAACTGCTCGCTGGTGTTGTGGTGGCTTGCGCCGTTCTTCATCGAAACGTCATCGGGACCTTCGACCGTGAGCAGGAACACAACGTCGTCCGGCTTGAGCTGCTCCCACTCTCTTCGTACCGGATGTTGGAGACGACTGACATCCAGAATGATCTCGGCCCGGACGTATGCCGGATGCTCCTCGCCGACAAGTGACGGCGCCACATCGACGATACCAGGCTTCGAGATTGGTATGGACATCCTCGAGAAGCCTCCAAACTTCGTTGCGGCGCCCTTTCCGCGAGGCTGAACACGTTTGGCGACGTCCTCCATATCTTTGCGAATACCGTAGAGAGTCTCGGCTCGGTACAGAATAAAGGACCGCCACAAGAAGTCACCCATGGTAAGATACTGGAGGTTCAGCTTCGGTATCGCTAGCGGGTGCGATCCATTGTATGCCTCGTTTCGTAGAAATGAGCCCTCGTACAGGATCTTCTCCGTAGGCAATATGGACATCTCTCGTATGTTGTCTTTGAAGGTGGGCCTGTATTCCACCAACGAGATGAGCGTTTCCACATAGAAGGCTCGGTCTCGTACGAGGAATGTCGACTTTGGATACTCTGTCCGTAGGCCCATGAGTGAGCATAACTCTACAAGTTCCTCGTCGTTCAGTACTCGAAGGTGGGCCTCTAGGTCAACTGTGTTGCCGATGCTGCCGTAATTTGCCAGAGCCAATAACTGAAGCTTTTCTTCGAAAGCTGCATAGCCCACCCTCTGCAGCTTTGCCAGTACGTCGTAGTGCTTTTGGTCATACTCCAGCTTAGATAGTTGCGCCGCGTTGTGGTCCTCGATCGGAAAGTAGGTGAAGTGGCTCAAGAGGTTGAACAAGTCGCGAAACAGCCCGTTGTCTTCGTCTGCGTACATGGGGGACAGCTTGATCGCAGGGAGCATATTTAGATCGCGCAACAGCGCATTCACATATCTCCTCGTCGGCACCTGGCTCTGCAGGTCCGTGAGAAGCTCCACGAAGCGCTCACAGTAAGCGAGATTGTCTTCCGTCTCCTGCGTCGACTGGTTGCTGTATAGCAGGCCCAAAAAGTCAAGAAGCAGACTGTATAGCCATGACCGCTCGAACCGTAGCCTGGCCTGGAGCGTCTCATCTGCCGCGTCGAACCTCCTGTTTGCCGCCCTCCAGGCTTTGCGCCACCTCTGGTCTTGCTCAAACTGATGCTCGCGCACTGCGTCTGAATGTAGATTCTGCCATATCGAAATGCTGAGCAAAGGCGCGCATTCTTTCCGCACGAGGTCGCTGTCCAGGGATTGAAATGCGCCGATGACGAAGAAGATGAGGTGTGTCCGGATCTTGGTCGGCTGCGACGGGTCCACACTCATGGAGAGTATCCGACGGAAGAAGGCAGAGAACTCGGCAGGTTTAGTCTTGAACAATTCTACGCGTTGTTAGCAAGTCTCCTGTCGCATCCACAACGGCCACCTACCCCATGAGGACAAGTTCTCCCTCCTCTTGACATTGACCAAAAGCGCCAACAGCAAATGATGGTAATTCGACGCATCCTCCGTGAACCCTGGCCAAAGATATCTCTCGAGCAGCTGCAAGTTCTCCAACACGAGCAACGACGAATACGCAAAGTCGATCTTCTCTAGCTCGTCCCACAGCTCTTTCTTCACCACCTCCAGCCGCACCTTGGGCGCCTTTGCCGTCAACCAGTTCTTCCGCGCAACCTGCGCAAAGTGATTCTCGCCGTGCAAGTCGGCAACGGTGGGACGGGGCTGCAGCGTCAAGCCGTTGGCGCCGTTGTGCTGGCTCGAGGAGCCCGTGGGCTTGACGTCGTCCATTTTGGCACTGTCTCTTTCGAGCTCCGTAGTTAAGGTGTTGGTAGGGCGCAGTGTGTCGCGGGCGCACGCATTGTTGTCGTGGTCAACCTTCACAGCCAGACGCGCCAAGCAAAAAGTTCAAGAGCGTTGCGCGGGAAGCTTGGACCCACGCCGTCCGGCACCTGCCGTCTCGAACCTCACCTGCTCCACCAGCACTGTCTCCGCAGCAGACCTCCCCTCCCACCGACGCCATGTCTTCGCCCGCACAGGAGACGCTTTCAAACCCCGTGGTGCCCGACAAGGTGCCCACGGGCGAGTATCCGGTATGCAATTGACCCCCAGGAAAGCCCTCAATGGGTCGGACAGTGCTAACATTCACAGCTCATCGACAATGATCCGTATGCTAGACCACGCCCGTCCCACCCACTACTGCACTGACTACATGAAAGACATGTTAAACGTGTATTCGCGTACGCTCGTCCTACCGACTGGCTTTCAGGCGCCGCGGTGGGCGCTATTAGCCCCGGTTTGATGCTTTACTGGGAGAAGATGTCGCCCTCGTTTGTCGGCAAGGGAGGCTTTGCGCCCGTCATGCGAGCCAGCGGAGCTATTGGCGTTACTGGTGCCATCATATTCGTTTACTCACGGTCCTGCTGTACGCTCTCGGACCCTTTTCCAATCCTACCTCTGTACTAACACAATCGGAACCCAGCACGCTTCTACGGCGCCCGCGAGAACCGCCGTGAAGTCGAAATGGACATGCGTGAGATGGTCGACAAGGTCAAGAGGGGGGAGCCGCTGTACGGCAAGTCGGAATTGACGGAGCACATGCAGGGCGTGGCACACCGGAACTCGCGATTCGCATCTGTCTTCTCGCACGTTCTTCCGTGGCCGAACTTCGTCAATCATCCGTACCATGGGGTCGATACTGCGAAGTACTACCGACAGGCCGAGTTGGAGCTGGAGCAGGAGAAGAACCGGTGAGGGGTCAGAGTAGCAGAGAAAAATCAATCGGGGGTCTTTCGGATGGATGGTGGATGTATATAAGTTCAAGGTCCAAGATAGGTGTATCAACATGCTTTTTGTCAACCATCAGACGCAGTACACGGCTGCAGCTACGCCTTGCTAACCCGACGCCAAACTCCCCAGCACCTCCCCCTGCCCAAACTCCAAAACCTTGAACTTCGAGATCCAGTCATCGCGATTAATATACCCACCACAAATCCTGCGCTTCCCCGTAAACTCAGCACGCCCATGCAGAACCCTCCAATTATCAAAGATGACCACCGTCCCCGGCTGCAGCTGCTCCCAGTACTCGTTCTCCTTCCGCTTCAGAATGCGATCAAACTTCCGCGCGGCCTCGTACCACCGTCCCACCTCGCCCAGGGGCAATTCGATGGCCGCCCGATCACTCGAGTTCCACCGAACCTGCAACAACCGTCCCGTCGCCTCGTCATGGCCTAGCACTGGGAACCCCTTGTACGGCATGATACTTATCCCCTCGTTCCCACTCGCATGCGCTTGCACATTCACGCTCGCCAGCACTTCATACGCTCCCTTATCCTCCTTCAGCAATTGTTCTGCCGCATTAAAACCGTCGACGAGCAAACTCTGACCGCCTGACCCCTCAGTGTGCGAGAGCAGATGGAACGCCTGCAGGCCCGCCGGGTCAGAGAAGTACGTTGTGTCCGTGTGCGCTTCGAGGGCGATGTTAGTGTACGCTGTATCCTTGGAGGCGAGGTCGGCCGTGAAATCGTAGAAGCCGCCGTAATGGGTTTCGCGGATGAAGGAGATGCGGCTGAGGAGGGACTCTGTTGCTTGTGGAGATACGGGGACGGAGTCGATTTGGGCGAAGCCATAGCGGCGCTGAAGGGGGTGTTAGGTGGGGTGGTGGGTAGGGATCGGGACGTGGCTTACGAGGTTTTTGAGGATGGAGTGGACTAGACTATCGGGTGTGCCTTCTTGGGACTCGGAGAATGTCAGGCGAAGGACAGTTTTTGCTTTCGGGGCGTCCCAGAGATCGATGCTGGGAGATGTTAGGTCTTTGAAGAGAGGCGAGATGGTGGGGATTTACTCTACTAAGCCCTGGCGGATACGAGCCCTCTTGTCGGCCGTGGATCCTGCGCTGAGGAGTAAGGCTTTGGAGTATTGGCTCTTGTGGCCGTCGCTCCCTGTTTGACTTGCGTTAGAAGGGTAGACAGATCAAGGGGACACATGCACACATTCAACGTCGATGTTGTCTTTCGTCTCGGAGCTTGCTTTGATGGAGATGTCCTCGGGAATCTGACGTGAATCAGTTCAGTTGGACATAAAATGTTCAGATAGTCTGTCATTACCGAGAATGTGTCGAGGAGCCTCTGTTTCGTGTCTTCGTGGACGCAACTCTTGCACTGGCAGTTGTCCCTTGTTTACGATGAGACGATATATCATAACAGTCCTACCGGCTACTAACCTGAGCCAAATGTTCGGTCTGTTTCAATCATCAGTAAACAGCAGAGATCGATACAGGGGCCTCACTTACACCGCATGCTCATTCGTCTTGACCACATTATTCTCTACCACCGCCTTGCCGAGAGTTCGCGCATCAGGACTATGGGTTCCGACGAACTGCCTCAAATGCATTAGTATCCTGTCTGTAATAACATCTGAATCGTTTCGCGAAATCCTAGATTACTTACGTACGGCCGCCTGGTAGCTGATTCGGAAGTTGTAGCGTTGAGTAAGGGCCTAGTGGTTGAGATCCCACGGCGACTGAAAATAGTCGTGTGCCCGGCGAACTTCCGTATGCCGATAGAACTGGTGATGCATTAACTTTCAATGTTCATGATATCGTATCAGAATCCCGTGACTAACCGGGCATTGAGCATGAATCGGAAAGCTCTCATAGACGACATGGCGCTGATGTCTGAGAGGCCAAACAGACCAAAAAGAAAGGTACAAGAAAGACAGAATCCCAAAATGCGGGGAAATTTTTCAGGGAAAAAAAGAAGCAATGAGGGTGTGGAGTGATGTTCAGGTACTATCTCGGAGGGTTGTAGCTCGGCTATCGGAGCACCCCGCCTGCTCTCTGTGGATGGAGGGGCAAAAAGGAATGCAAAAAGATCTGAAGCGACACCAGAGGGACTCGAACCCTCAATCTTTGCCACCGGAAAGCAACGCCTTACCATTAGGCCATGGTGCCGATGAAACCTCCTGGAGAGTTGTCGAAAGAGAATTATAGAAATTTTGGTACATAAGTATAGTATATAGCATGCGCTTCCTAGTGCTATAAGCTTTGTTTCGCTGATCGCTTGCATGCTGTACCTGTGGCCAAAATGTAAGTGTGGTCCCCCGCATTCTTAGCCCACATTACGCCTGTAGCGTTAAGCGAATCACCCGACCTTTCACAAGCGCCTCCTCTGATACTTCTCCAGCTATAACTGGGCACGAAGTTGTCGAAATATATAGCATAATGCCAGATCATCAACATCCGAAAAAGACGGGAATGGCTTTATGGATTTTCTTCCATAGGTTAATTGTAACACAATCAAAGGAGGATTCGAATGTTAGCTAATTAGTTCAACGACGAACAGATAGATAGCTAGAGACACCAGTAAGAAACGTACAACACCAGCCTGTCCTACTGTTGCAGTCTCGTCTCAGTTTAGTGGAATCATAAACTTCGGAGGTGACGATCGGAGCCGAGTGCACAGGCCAAGCCAAGGCCGCCGCTAAGTAATCGCCGGCAGCTTCACCTTCGTAATCGGGAGCTGCCTCCAGACAGCTCTACCTCAACACAGCCCTGCCACCACTCGCTCCGGTAATCACTCTTCGGCAACCCCATCTGTACCTCTATTCTCACCCACCACATCGCACCCAATTTTCCAAGCCTCGCATTTAGCGCTGCCGCAAACCGCCACCGCCATGTCAACACTTGAGGATCTCGATGACCTTGAGCGCGAGCAGAAGGAGGAGAAGAAGGACGACAAGAAGGAAGATGGTGAAGGTGGCAAGGATGGCAAAAAGGCCGACGGTGACGCAGAAATGAAGGATGCGGAGCCTGAGGAGGACGTCCTCGACGATGAGATTCTCAATCTGGGCACACGAGACATCATCGCACGAAAGCGGTTACTGGAAAATGACATGCGGATCATGAGGAGCGAGTTCCAGCGGTTGTCGCATGAGAAATCGGCCATGAACGAGAAAATCAAGGACAACCTGGAAAAGATTGAGAACAACAGGTACGGTCTCGCTCTCGCCCCACTCCAGCCCCATGGACAACGCGGGGGTTATCACTAACTTACGCAGACAACTACCGTATCTCGTCGGAAACGTCGTGGAAATCCTTGACCTCGATGTCACAGCGGAGGCAGCGGAAGAGGGCGCAAACATCGATTTGGACGCCACGCGCGTGGGCAAGTCAGCCGTCATCAAGACATCCACACGGCAAACTATCTTTCTTCCCCTCATCGGCCTCGTCGATCACGAAAAGCTGAAGCCCGGCGACCTCATCGGTGTGAATAAGGATTCATACCTCGTGCTGGACACCCTGCCTGCAGAGTACGACTCCAGAGTCAAGGCGATGGAGGTCGACGAGAAGCCGACGGAGAAGTACACAGATGTTGGTGGCTTGGACAAGCAGATTGAGGAGCTGGTCGAAGCGGTCGTGTGGCCGATGAAGGAGGCTGAGCGCTTCAAGAAGATTGGCATCAAGGCGCCCAAAGGTACATTCTTCAAATATTCCTCCGGTAGAACTCGGCTAATGAATTTGCAGGCGCTCTCATGTACGGTCCTCCCGGTACTGGCAAGACCCTTCTCGCCCGAGCGTGTGCGGCTCAGACGGACGCTACCTTCCTCAAGCTCGCCGGTCCACAACTAGTTCAGATGTTCATAGGAGACGGTGCCAAGCTTGTGCGAGACTGCTTCGCTCTGGCTAAAGAAAAGGCGCCTTCAATCATCTTCATTGATGAGTTGGATGCCGTAGGAACCAAGCGTTTCGACTCGGAAAAGTCTGGTGATCGAGAGGTGCAGCGAACCATGTTGGAGCTTCTCAACCAGCTGGACGGTTTCGCGTCCGACGACCGCGTGAAGGTCCTTGCCGCCACCAACCGAGTCGATGTCTTGGATCCCGCCCTGCTACGATCCGGACGTCTAGACAGGAAGATTGAGTTCCCTCTCCCGAACGAGGAGGCGCGAGCGCAGATCCTTCGCATTCACTCAAGAAAGATGACGGTAGATGACGGTGTCAACTGGCCCGAGTTGGCGCGCAGCACGGACGAGTTTGGTGGTGCGCAGCTCAAGGCCGTATGCGTTGAGGCAGGTATGATCGCTCTCCGGTCAGGACAGCAGAAGATCAGTCACGAGCACTACGTCGACGCCATAGCAGAGGTGCAGGTGAGCTACGCCACATCTCCCCGCAGCTGACCTTTACTGACAATATCACAGGCCAAGAAGAAGGATACCGTCAACTTCTACGCGTAGTGGGGCTGTGGGTGGAGAGCAATTGGTTGCATGCGCGCTATGATGCCGCGCTTGTAATATTAAATAGAGGCCAAACATGATACGACAAGTCAAGTCAAGTCAACATTATCTCACATCTATCCCATATGTTGTGTTGTTTCAAAATCGGTCATGCTTACATTGACGGGAGTCCAGGTATCACACCCCAACGTGGGATGCCGACCTCGCCCGAATCGACTGGAGCCTCGACCCGATCAGCGGTCACAAACAAGGTTCGCAAGGCTTGATTCTACGTAGGGCCTCTATGCAAGTCACAGACGGTACCTTATCTGATTTGGACCCTGCGTTGTCGTTGAGTTGTTTTGGCACGCCTCGCCTTCCTCGTCGCTGATTGGTCAGACCGCCGAATAACGAACACCTCCCGGTCGCATACTCGCTACCTCAACACCAAGTTCCTACCGCACGCGTTCGGACGTCTCGTCTTGATAGGTCAATACCACCACATCTTCGTCATAACAATATGGCGATGGAGAAACTCTCGGTTCCTTTGTGCCCTGCATAGCCGCTGGTAGCGATCTAACGACGCGGGTTTGAGGAGGTTTGACGGGGCGGGGGAGGGACGTCTCATGGCTGGTTCGCATGTGCGTGGTTCTATTGGGTGAGACGGGCTATGAGGAGGTGAGATGTGCATGCGGTGTTGTTTACTAGCATGTGGGGTGGGGATATGACGAAGCGAAGTCGGAATGGTCTCGGAATGGTGGTGTCTGCTGCCATTTAAGCTGTTGAGGCGCCTTTTCAGATGGTTTGCGATCCATTTTCCTCTGCGTACAGTCTCCTCTTTACTCTTTGTCTTGTTGGTTCAGAGCCGCAGAGATGCTGGCCCTTTCAACAATTATCCCCCGCGACCCCTTCAACTTGGTCGTGTTAGCGGTGGGTGTCTTGGTCGTCTTTTTGCTCACTGTCTTTGCTGTTGGATTCCAGTCCAAGGGCGAGAAGAGTTCGTTGAAGGCGTATTTAAAGTTCTTCTGGGCGTGCTTTGTTAAGCCACATACGGGAGATGGGAGTGGGAGCCAACAAGATGCTTTGGTAAGTAGTTGATCTCAATGAGAGGGCAGTTGCTAAATTTTGGGATAGGAGAGCTTCTACAAGGCTCAGGCGGATGTGTATGATGCTACTAGGACCAGGCTTCTGAAGGGTAGAGAGGATATGCTTGGGCTTGTGGCGGCGCAGTTGAAGCATCGCTGTGAGGCGGGGCTGATTTCTCAGAGGCCGGTTTGGGTTGATGTGAGTTTTTTATGAATATTCTGGAGAGTGCCGAACTGACAGAATTAGATCGGCGGTGGAACTGGACACAAGTAACTACCGTCCTGCCTACTTGCACCTGTTCGTACTGACAACCCTAGTGTCGAACAGATGAACGCCTTCCTCTCAGTCCCCAATTTCTTTCGCGCAGTCTGTACGTCCCCACCCTAGTCTCCTCTCCGACGTTCACCTATCTAACACCACCCAGACGTCGTCGACCTCTCCCCAAGCCTCTGCACCATGGCCCGCAAACGCTTCAACCGCCTAGGTTGGAAAAACGTCCACGTAATCTGCCAAGATGCCCGCACCTTCCGTCTTCACCACCACGAGCCCTCCCACCCCCGGACCCAGCCCATCCGCGACCTGGATGAAAACGCCGACGTCGGCGGCGCCCAGCTGGTCACTATGAGCTATGCGCTCTCCATGATCCCGGAGTTTTACCCGGTTATTGACTCGGTGGGGAGCTTGCTGAGTGAGCATGGGGTTGTGGGTGTGTGTGATTTCTATGTGCAGAGCAAGGTGGAGTTTGGGAGGAGGAATTACACGGGAGGTGTGGTGGGGAGGCATTGTGTTTGGATTAGTAGGGTTTTTTGGAGGACTTGGTTTGAGATTGATAGGGTTAATTTGGAGGCGGCGAGAAGGGTGAGTGGTTGCTACTTTTGGGGTTTGGATTTGGGGATGCTGATCTTGTGCAGGATTATTTGGAGTATCGCTTTGGCACTGTCCTCAGTGTCAATGCTCGGAACAACTTCTTCGGCGTCAAATTACCTTACTACATTTGGATCGGCTGCTCAAAAGACGACGGCGCTTCGACCGCTAAATTGGCCGAGATCGACGCCGCCGCTACGGAGTCACCTTACCTGTCAGCTCTAGATCTGCAAACCGGTCCCACACCCGTAGACGTCGAAGTCCGCTCCAAAGCCTACGAATCCGCAATCGTGAACCTGCAAGCCAGTCTCCCCCTCCCCGCAACATGGTACACTCCCTTCCTCCCACAACCCAAGTTCCAATCCGTTAACATCCACAGGTACCAAAACCACCACTGGCGTATCCACTACGACGACTCCCTCCCCAAGCACACCCGCTTCAACAACTCTTACATCTACGCCTTCACCTGGGAAGATGACCGCGCGGACGCGCGCCTCCTCAAGGTAACCCCCGACGACGTCGTGCTCGCCATAACCTCCGCCGGCGACAACATCCTCTCCTTCTGTCTCGACGCCCCCCGCCGCGTCCACGCCGTCGACCTCAACCCGACGCAAAACCACCTCCTCGAGCTAAAAGTAGCCGCCTTCACTGCACTCCCTTACTCAGACGTCTGGAAGCTCTTCGGCGAGGGAAAACACTCCGATTTCAGGGATTTGCTAGTAAGAAAATTGAGCCCGCATATGAGCAGTGCCGCGTTCCAGTACTGGCTGCAGAACGGGCCGGGCGTGTTCGAGGGCGTCGGGGGCAAGGGCTTGTACTACAGCGGGGGCTCCGGCAACGCCCTCATGCTCGTAGGCTGGCTCTTCCGCCTGCTCAACCTCACACCGCAAGTCCGCAAACTCTGCGAGGCACAAACCCTCGCCGAACAACGCGACATCTGGAACGCGTCCTTGAAGGCAGTCCTGCACTCCAAACTCCTCACCTGGACCGTCCTCAGCAACGAAAAGTGGCTCTGGAAAGCGCTCGGCGTGCCGCCCGCTCAACGCGCCATGATCGAAGCCGACTTCCAGAAGAACGGCGGCGCGGAGTTCGACGTTAAGAGTGGGGAGCGGACGAGCAGTGGGAACGCCGTGTACGAGTATGTGCTGAATACCTTTGAGCCTGTCGTTAACTCTACGCTCCTCTCCACGCAGAACCACTACTACCTCCTCACTTTACTCGGCCATTACACGCCCGCCTCGCACCCCACGTACCTGTCCCCGAAATCCCACCTTCGGCTAAGCAAACCCTCAGCGTTTAATGGTCTGCGCATCCATACAGATGAGATCAGCGAGGTTATTGCGCGCATGCGGCCCGGCACCTTGACTATTGTCGTCGTCATGGATAGCATGGACTGGTTTCCGCCGGAGGGGAATCAGGCAGTCAAGCAGATCCGCGCGCTGAACCGCGCGCTGAAGGTCAAGGGACGCGTGATGTTGCGGAGTGCCGGGTTGGAACCGTGGTATGTAAGGGTTTTCGGGCAGTGTGGGTTTGCTTGTAAGAGGGTGGCTGTTAGGGTGCCGGGGGCTTGTGTGGATCGGTACGTTTCATCTTTCCCTGACGCTTCTGTTTTGTCCCGTTGCTGACGTTGGTGTAGTGTTAACATGTACGCTTCGACGTGGATATGTACTAAGGAGAAGAGCATTGTGGAGGAGGATGTCAAGCTCAATTTGAGGAAGAGTTCTATGGGGGAGCTGAAGATTTAGATGTCGGACGGCTGGGTTGGGTGGCTATTTGTTGTCGAGGATGATACCTACTTCTTTCTTACTTGTGAGTGCCTCGATGGCACAGGTCCTGTTGATACGTTGTCCCTTCTTGTTGCCATATGATCCAATGATATTTCACCATATCCCCATGATCGACTCTTCACACATGGGATGCGCTGTTCAGGTATATACCCATTATAACACCATGAATTGAATTGCTGTCTCATCCCCAAGTTAAAGATAATAGTCGTTTGACACTCTTGACACGTGTACAATCCAAAGCCATGCCCACCACCAACTCACACCAATGCAGCCGAACCGGTCCGGTGCGGCTCCTTCCCTAGAGTGCGATGTGTCGCTGAGACGAAGAAATGACAATTCTATGGTTTACAAAGCGCTTGTGCCGATAAAAGTGTAATGGATTCCCAAACACCCAATTTCAATTCTCGTACAAAAAGCGGATTGGAGCGAACGATCGAAGAAGCGAAGATGGCTTATTTGGCGGCGCCGGGATACCGTGTCTTGCCAACGGTGAAGGGAACGTAGCGGTACTTGATCATGTGCTGAATTTGTCGTCGCACTGTCCTCCATTAGCCCTTTCGCCCATATTTCACGACTATCTTGGAGCACTCACTCGTCAACCCAAACAGAATCAACCAATACACCACCAGCACGGGCCAGAACACAGGCAAATTGAACAACTCGAACCAGCTGCAGCAGAACCCGATCGCAATCGCCTTGGTCGTCGAGAACCAGAACTTGAACTCTGGCAGCCGACGCACGAAGGGGCGGAACTCGTCCTCTTCCTTGGTGGGGAGCCCACCGGCTTGTCCGTCTTCCATGCCTTCGTCTTGTTCAAGCGAGGGGTCGAATTTCGGCGAGAGGAAGGCGAGAAAGAGGTTTAGGAGGTAGATGCCGAGGGAGTATGCGACTGCGGACTTTAGTTAGCCGGATCGTCTGAAGAGTGCTTGCGCTACTGCCTCGTGGAAAGATGGTGGTGAAGACGTGGAGGGGTAAGGAAGACGGCGTACCGATGTACCATCCTTGCGCGAAGAATATCCGCAGCGCGAAGAGGAGGAAGAGCACGCCCGTGCCTATCCATCGGTATGTCGTGAAGGGTGTCGACTTATCGAGGTACGTTTGGAATATCTGCGCCTCATCAGCCTCTGTACCCCAAAAGAATCCATGCATTCAGGCGTCCTCCAATACATGCACAGATGCGCAAAGGCACCGCACAAATCCACATACCCGTCCGAACCTCGTCGTTTGCGCCGTCACAGCCGCGAAAGGGGTATCCGGCTCCGGAGCGTCCATCTTTGCGCGCAAAAGATTGCCCTGCGTATTTCCTCTCACTCTTCTCGTCGACTATCGCGGCCCTGGCGTGCAGAAATGGCGGGATTTTGGTGGGAGATGTTGTTGAGGCGGCGTGTCAAAAAGTTGCTGCGTGTCGCGAAGGCTGTGGTCGCCCCGACGCCAGATTCACAAGCATAGCCTCATGGTGGTCCGTGCTAAGGGGTCGTGCGGCACTTGGCTAGTTTGAGGCTAGTGGAACTAACGGGTGTGGTTTGTCGTCATTACCGAGGTTGGCCGATGGTATCCTTCTTTGCGATGTGGGAGTTTGAACTGTACTTCTTTACGGCCGTTTCTAAGATTTGAAGTGGTCGTTTGGGAATTGAGCTGCGTAGTCAATTGGTCACGTACAAGATGCAGGCATTCAGATCCACAGTCCGGGAAGCGTCACGGAGAGTCCCCGCAGGCTTGCGCTTCGTGAGAGGGTATTCGTCGGAGAAGACGTATGAGCATTTGCTCGTCTCTTCGCCGAAGCCTGGTGTCGGGTTCAGTAAGTAGCCGTCCTCCATATCCCATCATCAATCACAGCACTCATACCCCCCACCCTCCATCCTCCCCTCCATACTTCGCACCCCCCACTAACCCCCACAGTCGAGCTCAACCGCCCCAAAGCCCTAAACGCCCTCTGCACTCCCCTTATTCTCGAACTCAACACCGCCCTCCGCGCCTTCCAAGCCGACTCCACCATCGGCGCCATCGTCCTCACCGGCTCGGAGCGCGCCTTCGCCGCCGGCGCCGACATCAAAGAGATGAAAGACCTGACCTTCAGCGCCGCCTACGGAAACGACTTCATCGAGTCCTGGTCCGACCTCGTCACCTTCCTCAAGAAGCCGCTCATCACCGCCGTGAACGGGTACGCTTTGGGCGGCGGTTGCGAATTAGCCATGATGGGCGACATCCTGTACGCTGGGCCCAAGGCCGTCTTCGGCCAGCCGGAAATCAAGCTGGGCGTTATTCCCGGGGCGGGCGGGAGTCAGAGATTGACCAAGGCAATCGGAAAGGTGAGGGCGATGGAGACGATCTTGACGGGGGACAATATATCCGCGAAGCAGGCGGGCGAGTGGGGCTTGGCTGCGAGGGTGTTTGAGACGCCAAAGGAGTGTGTGGATGGGGCGCTCGCGACCGCGGAGAAGATTGCGGGGTATAGCCAGATTGCGGTCAAGGCGTGTAAGGAGGTTGTGAATAAGAGCCAGGATTTGGGGATCAGGGAGGGGGTGGAGTATGAGAGGAGGGTGTTCCATGGATTGTTTGGGTCCAAGGATCAGAAGATTGGGATGAAGGCTTTTGCGGAGAAGGGGAAGCCCGAGTGGTCGAATGAATAGGGAGATTGGGTTTGCGGTGGATCTGAGCCTATGTAAGAACAAGAACGCGGTTGTGAACTTCCAGACTAGTTCTTGGGAACGCTTGTGGATGCTGATGAGTTTCGTTTTACTATGGACGTCGTCTCTATGACTAACAACCTTTAGATATTTCCGTAACGGCAAGGAAAGCCTCTCTGTCCAAAGAGGCTGGTAATAAAAACCAAATTATGCATCCCGAAGGCAAAGTAAGGGGCATCAATCTCCCTCAACCTCATTACAATCATCACCTCTCTCTCACAACTTCCTCCCAAACATCGCTCTTTCCGTGTTTGGACTCATCATCGGGCTCATTGCTTCCGGAGTCCCAGGCGCCCCATTCTCACCACCAAACGTCCCCTGTCCCTGCTGCGGCGACGTCATCGGACTCTCCAGCTCTGCAATCTTCGATGTTTGGCTGTCGGCGGGCAGCTCAGAGTACCTTTGCGTTGAGGAAGAGGGTAGCTCGACGGGAAGCTCGTGCACTCGCTGGTCCGCCTGATGGTATTTGTGTCCGGGGATGGGAGAGAGCGAGGACGGGTGCATATTAGGGTTCGGCGAGGAGTATGTCGGTGGTGCTGCATTTGCATGTCAGTAACCTGTCTCGCAAGCCGAGCAGAGAAAAGTGAGCTTCGAAATACCTTCATCCGCCGTCGGACTCCCCGTATACGCAGCGCTTTTCTCCCCACCGGGACCCGTCTCCGCCATCTCCGGCGTCCCGGCTCTGCTTCTCGCCCTCCTCCGCCGACACAGAAAGAAGATCAGCAACGATACGATCGCGACGATTGCGACGGCGCCTCCGACCACACCTCCTACAATAACACCGGTATGGCTCTTCCCCGCACCCGCGTCTCCTGATGGAACAGGCGTCGGCGACGCCACCGGACTCGCCTCGCTCTTCTCCCCCGTATACACCTCAAACTGCTTGTCCGTACTCATAAATGCAGGCACCAAGTCACCACTCGGACACTCCGTCTGTTGTTCACACGGATTCGTCTTACAGCAGCCCCAGAAGGTTTTTCGCGAGGCAGCGGGATCGGAGGCAGACCCACTCACGCATGTGAAGAAGTTGCTTCCGGTGCCACATCCTGCGTCGGGCGGGAACGCGTCGGTGTTGTGAGATGACGCATTGAAGGAGACGGGGCGGATGTTGCCTTGGGAGCAGCCGTTGGAGGAGGAGCATGGGTCTTGCGAGCAGCAGCCGACGAAGGCGGAAGGGCTGGATTTGGGACAGGCGTACCATGCTGAGTCGGAGGGGCAGGTTGGAGAGAAGGTTGTGAGGTCGCGGGTGTAAAGATGTAGGGCTGGTGTTGAGAGTTCCATTGTGGACTTGGTTGTGGAGTTGAGTTTGGAGCGAGTGTGTGTTGCGATGGGTGTAGTACCGATTTGGTTTGATCCGGGTTGTGGATATCCGGGGTCGGGTGTGAACGACAGTAAGTTGGAGATATTCGACTTGACGTCAAACAAAACTAGCTAGACATTAAGATTACGTGGCTGAATGGTGGCCGTTCGATCCAAGGGGAGGGAAGGCGGAACGAATGTGAAAGGTCCCAGCAGAGGACACTTCAGTGGCATATCACCCGGGGGCGTCGCTCTCCCTAAGTCCTTGTCAGGTGGTTAAAAAAGAGGCGGAAAGGAGGCACTGTTTCACAGCCATGACCAATCCGCGTGCGTGACCATTTCTTATCCTGGTCGACGCTCGCTCAGCCCGGCACGGCAACGATTGCCTTCCACATCTTGACAAGGTGTGAGAAGTGGGCACGTACTCCCGCTTCCATGATGGTGAGGCGTTTTCCGAGTCTTTGTGCTGACAGCGGGAGAGAGGCAGTACAATGAAGTGGACATCCAGAATACACATGCACCCGCGAAAGTACCACTCTACCCAAATTCCCTCATTCCGTCTTCTTTGGGCCGTTTGTTATCCTAACACGAACTCTTGTGCTACCAAACGCGCCCCGTCACCTAGAACCCGCACCCTTATCCTGGACACGTCACGACCGTGCCGCAGCCGTCTGTCACAACAGACGAATAAAGTCACGCAAGGTCGAGCAAACTTGCCCATAGCGCAAGAACAACAACCCATTCTGGTAGTCGAAGGAAGGGAAAGCCGGGATGTTCAAGACCTTGGCTTGCCAGTTGTGCGGCTTGGGTCTTGGGAGATTTGGCGATTGGCATTTTCATTATATGTGGATGTGGGGGCGGTGTCTTTATGTAGTTGCTTTATAGGTGCGTAGCTATTTCGGGATGTTGGTTGGGTAAGCCAAAGTGGTAAGCGCGAGGAGAGCCGCATATTTAGATACCCAATGAAGAAGCTACGGAATATAACCATAGACAACACTTATTGGCCGTTCGTGGCCTGAGGCATATTTGCATACGTAAGACGCATGCTGAGAGTATAAAATGGTCGGTGGTACAAAGGAAAACGAAAAGCAAAAAGAAGACCGCATTGCTCCAGATTCAAGCCAACCAGCCCATCCCGTCAATCTCCCTTTCTAACCCAGCACGTAGATCACGCTTAGCTAAATATTCCATGTACAGTCGGCCGCTAGCTCAGCCCCCAACCCCGACCGCCTACTGTGTATGGTACCATTCGCCCTACCATCACCCAAACGTTACTAACAACACTAAGCATCCACGTACCCACTCCACAAGAGTTTCAAATTCTATCGATTCCATTCCTCCAACTTATATTCACCCCGGCAGATGCGTTGTCCCCCTTTCATTGCACCATTGTTCTGCACAACGCCGCCCTCGCCTCACTACGCCGCTCGCCGCTTGAACTCATAGTTATTTCGACTCACAACCCGACCCGCACCTCGCAAGCCAGGCCGTTATGAGCTTGGGGGATTACCGACGTTCCGTTTGCTGGGTCACTAAGGTACAAGGGTTGCCGCGCAGGCGCATGTGGCGAGCGCCATTGTGCCGGGTGTAGGAGCATCAGAGTTCTCACGACACGGCACGACAACGCTGCCCTAGGGTAAGCATAACGGTCAGACACATTGTTGCGACGGGCGAGTTCTCGTGCGACGCTGAAGGTTTATAAACATTGATTTCATTCGGGTATATTTAGGAATATGCCTCACGCATTTTGAACAGCGCCTTTTGTGGGTCCGGCGGAAGGTCCGCATCCTTAAAGACGGGATTGCTGACCCAGCCGAGAAAATAAAATTCATGTCCGTGTCGCTCCAGAATCGTACAAACTTTTCCGAGTCTACGAGAACCCGGATATCAATCCCAATGTCAGACTCCGTCCCCTACCCTCCATGCCCCCAACGCCTCTTATGCAAATAATACAGTAGATCCAGCGCTCATTGAAAGGTTACTAACCCCTCTGCTTCCTCTTCTCCGCCTCCCTCTTAAGGAACCCCTGAATCTGCTCGATCCCATTGATAAAGAACCTCCGATTAGCATCATCCTTCCACACCAAAACACCCACATCCTCGGCATATCGCACGACATCTCTATACTCCTTCTCACTAGGGAATTCCTTCATAAGGTACCCATTACTAGTGACCACGCGCTCGCCCTCCATTTCCCACAGGCGAATCTGATCCGTGACGGTTTCGGGGAGAAAGGGCGTGGTCTTTTGCATTTGCGAGTGGCAGTGTGCGCTGAGGTAGGAGATAATTTGGTCGGAGGAGATGCCTGTCCGGACGGCGCGCGAGATAGAGGCGCGGGTTAGTTTTCCGGAGACCAGGTTGGGGAAGCGGGTTGTTAGGTGGGTGAAGAGGGAGAGGACGGCAATTTGGAGGAGCGAGGAGGTGTAGGCGTAAAGGCGGTAGTTAGTTTCGACGATGATGAAGCCGGTTGCGGTGGCGTCTCTGCCACTGCGGAGGCCGGGACCGCTGGCTCCACCAGTGGCGAGTGGATCTGTGGTGGTGGAGAGGGCGCCGGAGTCGGATGTGAGCGTGACGGCGAGGCGCGTAGGGTAGAAGGTCGAGGATGTCTTGGAGGAGCGGTATACTATGCCGAATGCCGTGAGGTCTTCGAGCATTTGTTTCTGCGTAGGTGAAAGTGTATCGGTGCTGTAATCCTGGCCTAGTTCGAGAGAGCCGAGCATGAAGAGGAAGTTGAGAACATCCGTTTCCGACATGCCGAGCTGTGGTTGTTCTTCAGCCGAATTTTCCTCTCTGACGCCTACTTGCAGGCACGAGGGTGAACATACCTGACTCGCATGCCTCAAATACTCAATGAGCAAACTCCACACCTGCGCATTCGTATCCTGCAGCACAAAGGAGAAGCCCGTCCGCGTGATATTCATCTTCCCATGGCTCATCCTCACAAAGTCTCCTGCCTCCAGCAAGCTCTTCGTCCCTTTGCCCACCTCTTGGCCCACACTACTGCCAAACCCCACCGTACTCCCCACCATGTAGAACAGAATGTTTTCCCACTGCCTTTGCGCATACTCGTCCAAGAATTGAATGCTAACTTTATTAGGCTCGGGTTTGTTGGATGGCACGCCGAAGGAGCGGTGCGAGCCGCTGCCTTCGAGGGCCTGGCGCAGCGACTTGGCGAAGCCGGAGTACAGAGAGCAGGCGGATTGGCGCGAGGCGTCTTGCGTAAGGACGGTGATGTGCAGTTTTTCGAGAATGTAGAGGGCTTCCTTCTTCACTTTTGTGGCTTCGGGGCGGAACCAGGCGTCTAGGCCGCCGGCGGGGAAGGGCGTAGGCATGTAGAGCATGGCCATGACAATGGTCTTTGCTGTTGCGACATGTTAGCTTTCTGCCGTCTTCGAGCGTCCAGAACGGCAGGAAGTTACCCATTTGCGGCAGCATGCATCGAAATATGGCCAGGACCGTCGACGGCTGCTCGTACAGCTTCCTATGCGTCTGGACAGGCAACTGCTCGAGGTATTCGAGCGCTTGCGACGAGGAGGCCGACATCGTGGGTGATGTGGGCGATTGTTGTGCGGACTACCGGGGTATCATTGTCTTTGCGCAATGCGACCGTTGGCACGTATGTCGCTGTCGCTGTGGTGACGAGAAATGAAAAAGGTGAGAGGCAGCAGCAAAGTAAAGTTCCATCGAGGTTCGGAAGGCGCGCCAAGAGCGGAGCGGAGACCCCCACATCGCGTTCCGCCCCTTGTCAGTTGCGGGCGCGCATCTTCAACTGCCGAGCGGAGGAGCAACGATATCACTCATGCACCAACAAGAGTGAATTCGCTATCATGCCTGCGCTCAAGTTCGTCCGTTCTGTAAGATCTGCCCTGTTGTAGAATCTCTCTTCTGAAGCTAGCTAACGCATTGATAGGTCTGGGAGAGTTTCCGAGCATCTTCTGGCTTAGAGCCTAGGTACATTGATTGCCGCAATTGATATACTGAAGACGTTGATACTCAACCTTTCCAGATTACTCGATAGCGTAAGTCCTGCCAACCATCTATGGTCCGAGAAGAACCTGGCTAAAAACACCCCAGCTCCGCGTAACCCACGCCTCTCCCGGCCGCGTTAAGTTCGAACTTGATATTAAGAAAGAACACACAGTGCGTCTTTTGTCCTCTTTCCCAACCCTCCTAACCCAACCCCAGAACCGTCTCAACATCCTCCACGGCGGCACAATAGCCTCCATGGTCGACCTCGGCGGCTCTCTTGCCGTCGCATCCCGTGGCCTCTTTGCAACCGGCGTATCCACCGACCTAAACGTGACCTATCTCTCTTCGGGCGGCAAGATAGGCGATTTGATTAAAGCGGAGGTGAGCTGTGATAAATGTACGCCCTCCCCTACACTCCCTTCCTGATCCATTCCTCTCCATTACCTACATAGCTGTTTTTGAGTGAGGTTTGAAAAGGCGCTAACCCATTCATGGAATTCATAGTCGGCAAAACCCTAGCCTTCACATCCATCCAATTCAAGAATTCCCAGGATCAAGTTTTCGCGCGGGGAAGCCATACAAAGTACATCGCTTTAGCGTTCAAAGATCACAGGAACGTTGTGGAAGAGTTGACGCCGAAGAGTGAGAAGAAAGTGTAAAAGGCTGCGAACCTGGTGGGTGGGGCTGGCACTGTATATAAGAGTAAGGGACGGGGTACGTACGTAAATCAATGCCGCTACTTCATCCGTAGTGTGCTGCGCTGCAGACTGTACATACGATACGCATACACTCCTCGGTCTGTCGTACAATCGGGCATCTGGAAGCGCGAGACCAATACCGGGACCCCAAGAGCTCGCGATTCGAAGCAGGCTTTGCGCGTGAAAACAAACGTCCACGAATCCCCATTGACCCACCAGCGCCACCTTCCAATAAATCCGCCCGGTCGTAAGAGATCCCCGTATCATACAGAGAACACATGATCACCTTGTCGCCCGTCTCCTTCGTAGCTCGCCGCAATGCCTGCTATTCGACGCGCGGTTGCAACCTTGGCGTTGAGGTACCTTCCCAATGGAGTGCCCTGCTACTGGTTCGCGCCCTCGAAGGACGCGACACTTTTCGCAGACGGCAGAGTGCTATCGGCCGGACCATCCGTCATCTTCACGTTCTCCCTATCCGTACCCCAGCCCTTGCCCTTGAGTAAATTGACGAAGCTACTTTTCCTTGGCGTCAGTTTCCGTACAGCTCGACCAATCGGCCCTTGTTTGGGAGTCGCGTCGCCGTGCTTACGATTATTGAGCGGAGGGAGGTCGAAGGCCGTGCTGAGCATCTTGTGCTCGTGCCGGTACTTGTATTCGAACTCCTAGAGAACATGTTAGCCTATGCCTTGAAACCGTGAGCAGGAAGCTGAACATACCCATAGACTGTCTGCCGCCTGGTTTGAGATACACAGATCGCGAAGCTGAAGGAATATCTGGCATGCTGCAGCGTTCTCCTGGCTCAGCTTATACTGCCCCAGCGGTCCTGGAACTTTGTGTTGCGGGTCGAGCTCGACTTTCATGGCTGCGGTACGCCAATGATCGAAACGGGACTGGAAGCGTCCTGCCCAGTATAGAGCGGGCATGTACTCTTTGACCTGATCACACAAGATAGCGTCAGCAATGTCTTCAGACTCAACTCCCTGACCTGTTGTTGGCCATGGACGAGATGTTTTTTTGCTGAGTGTCCAAGTGGAAGGCGAGAAGAACATCAAAGAATCTGACGACGATCGAGATCCTGAGGAATGAGCTTTCGCGTCTGCTTTCACCTTGGGTGCCTCTTCAAAAGTGGGCGAGAGTTCTTTCTTTAGGAGAGGTTGCTCCTGAAGCTTCCCCGTATCGCAATTATATATAAATGACGTCGACATTGATGCAGGCAGGTGAACCGCAAGCGCCGGTTTCTCGTGAGAGTAGCGCGCATGATTATGATTTGGCTCAGGACTTCCCAAGACATTTGGCAAAGGACGATCTTTCAGATAAAGCGCAGGCATGGAGAAGCTCTTGTACTGTTCCGGGATAGAAGGCATTGGTGGGGGAGGACTCTGACGGAGGGAGTAGAAAGTGGAGGAACGAGGGAGTCTCACCTCATTGTTCGCTCCAACTTGACCTCTCGACAGTATCCCCAGACCATTTCTCTTGGAAGGCGTTATGAAGGTGCGCCTCCGAAAATCCTTCTCCGTGCTCGCGCGAGGTAATGCCGGTTGTGCGGCTGCGAGGCATGCTGTCGGTGGGGTAGGTGGGTTCATAGGTCCCATTAAACGAGGTTGAGCAATAGCACTGCTGTTTTGATTTGGTCGTTCTTCCAGAAGTCTGAGTGGGCTCTGCTTCTTTGGTAACGCTCGCTGGGCTGCCAGTGGGGTTTGTGTCACAGCCCGTGAAGCCCGGCGTTTGCTCGCTGTTGACGGCGCGGCAGGACTTTGTTTGCTTTGAGTGGTGCCACTATTCATACCTGACGAGCGTCTGCTAGGTGTCCCAGTAGAGCCTCCGAGGCTCTCTCGGTTCGGTGAACTCTCCTGTATCTGTGACAACCTCTTGCTATATCGCTGACTTGTAGGGTTGGCATTCTCCTTCATCGTCGACTTTTGAGGTACTGGAATACCAGTCGCTGAATTCCTCGCTGTCAACTTCCGGGGTACCATGAAGCTTGTTGGCTGAGGAGAGCGGGCGCGCTTCATCAGGTTAGGCGTCGTATACGAACGCACTGAGCCTTTAGACGGTGATTCTGTCAATGCTTTCGCGAAGACACTTCCAGCCGCTACATGCTTCGCCTGCTGTGCCGTAAGCGTGTTGACATATTGACGTGGACTGGAGCGTCGGCGTTTGGAGTCCGGTGGACTGGGCGTTGGTATCTTCGTCGGAGTGACGCGCGCACCATGGTCGAGCACGACATTCAGTGCGGCTGTGTTGTCTATCGCTTCCGAGTCGACTGCTGACGAAGCCGACCCACTTCTGCTGGGGCGTGGAATGAAGCTCATGGTACGGGAGCGTGGCAGCGGTTTGGGTGTGGCGTCCGGGTCCAAGCTCTTTGGTGTGCCTGTTGTATCGCTCGGTGTAGTCCGCTGCCGGGGTGAGCCAGTAGAGGATTGTGAGCCGCGGTTTCGAGACGTTGGCCTGTCCAGTCCACGATGCTGGAGGGCATCGGCACGTATCGTCGGGTCGTTCGCCGGCAGTGAAGATCCCGATGTTTGACGTACAGGTGTCACTTTTCGTTGTGAAAGCGTGGAGAAGAGAGACAAGCCGTGGCTCAGCTTCCGACGGAACTTGCTGGGCCCAGCATTTGAGTCAGAGGGGATAGGCGGGTGGGCGATAGACTTGTCCCTGCGGCCGACCATGGTTGACGGCGTCTCGCTCGCGGGTTGAGCGGCTTCCCACTGAGAGCGGATCTGATCGAATTTCTGGCGATCTGGGTAGCTTAGCATGGCTCAACGTGGGGCGAATAAAGATGAGTTGCTTACAGTTTCGATGGTGGGGAAGCCGAGTTTGTGGCCTGGAGGTCGTGGTGCGAAGTAAACAAGGAAGTTGCGGGTGACTGCAGCATGGGACCGCGCGTGCATGCAGACGGAAGGCGCGACAAACAATCGCCTTCTCTGCAAACAAGCATTCGGACGCAGAACCAATCCAACACCACTATGAGTACATCAGATACCTGCTGCTCCGCTGCCCCGGCCATCACTCGTGCCAATCGGTGGCAAAGAACGGAAAATCGTATAAGAGAACACACTTTCTGAGATTGAGGGTATCAACACAGTGAGACTATACCTATGACGCCATTTTATGCATCCCATGCCAACACCGCCGTGCCATCATTCACCCAGTTGACGAGACTATTCCGAATCGCTATCAATGACAAACCCAGCCTTCATCCTTCTTGCAGTCGGCCTTCGAACCACTGGTAGATCATCTTCGTCCTCATCATCATCTGGATCTACCATCACGACATCCCGTTCTCTCGTTATGATCGGCGTACTCTCCTCCACGGGCGGAGCGTGCTGTGATGACAGAGGAGTGTCAGTGGCCTCATCCTCACTGTCAACTCCCAAAATATCTCTTGCTTCTGTTGACTGGGCCCTGCTGCTGCTTGTACTCTCATCATGCCCAGCATCCGCCCCATCATCGCTTTCATCTGTGTCGAACGGCCCAGCCTTCCGTCGCGGAGGCGTCTTCCGTCTCTTACTGCTCTCAACAGTTGGGTCCTCGGCCTTTCGCTTTTTTGCAGATGCGAGTTCTGTGCTAACCAGTGCAAGTGTCTTCTTGAACGCAGCCATAGTCTGGGCGCGGATTGCCTCCTCTTGTGCGAAGAAAGCCGCGTCCTCTTCTTCATCCCAATCGTCATCATCCGAGTCATGTACAAAAAATTTGCTCAACTCCCGCTTCTTCTCAAGCTGTTTCTTACGCTTTGCTTGCGCCCTAAGCTCCTTCTCTTCATCATCAAGCTCGACCGGGGTTCGCGCGCGCCGACGTCGCTTGAGCACATTCCTGTTCGCACCATCTGCCTTCCTCGCAGTTGGTCCGCCGGGTGCGTACTCTCCAGGGTCCTCCTGTGATTCATGGTCGATGCCGTCCGAGTCGTCGTCCCAGTCCACCTTTCGTTCAGAGCGCCTAGCTACGGCCGCCTTGTAGCGAAGCATAGCCTCAGGACCTTTTCCATCTTCGTACGTTGGGGGATCAAACTCGTACTTGCGGATCAAGTCAAGAGCTTCTTGCAGCTCCGTAGAAGTCAGATTGGAGGGTATGATCCAAGTCGCCTCCGGATCATCGTTGGCTCCTAAGCGGGTGAAGCCAACAAGGTCGAGGAGCAGTCGAAGCTTGTTGTCCTTGAACAGCCCTACATGGCGCTCCTCGTTGTCGGGTTTGACCACTGCATCGGTTAGCCAAGGACACATTCTCTTCGCGTGTCAAACGTACTAATGGACGGCGGCTTCGGAGGGTCCGCCTCTTGATCCTCGGTAGAGGGTTCCGCATCGGGATTTTCCGCCGCTGCAACTGCTTTTCGCGCTTCTTCCATGTCTTCCCACGCTTTTCGCTCTTCTATCGCGGAAACAAGAGTATCACGAACCCAGCGCAAAGCGTCCGACTTGTGCTGGTTAACCAATATGCCGACTGCTATGCCGATCGCCTCTGGCTTCTCGACTCCGGGCTTGACTTCCATCTCGGCTGGTGCACGCGGTGCTCTTGTCGTCACCTCTCTATCATATCCATGCTCGAGGAAGAAGATCGTTGCGGGAATTTTGCTAAAGAGCATCTCCACGACGAGCTCTGGACGCTCCTGGACCCTCTTTACTACTGTCCGGAAGAAGTGCCGGACGAACTCATCCCATTCTCTGAACGATGGTGATTCAGGATCGAGACCCTCTGGTCCCTTGATCATCTTGTTGAACAGCTGGAGGATGTCCACCCGGTGTAGCAGGACGCCAATCTCCATTTTGAATGCAACACGATGAAAGAAACGATGCGCACGTTTGAGCTGGTCAGCGTCGAGCTCATTGTAATACTTTGCGAAAGCGACGAATGTGTTGACACTGCTCTGGTTGATGAATTTCGCTGCGAATCGGCTAAAGTCGAATTTTCGTTCGGAGACAGTCTTCTGCGCGGCTGTGATATCTTCGGTCTCGTCAACAGGGCCCTCTTCGTCGCCCTCCGCCCCTTGAGTTTGTGCTTGCTTCTTGCGTATCTTCCGAGCTCTCCTTTTTGATCGCACTTGCATGTCGACGTTCTGTTTTGAGTAGCGTTCCAGCATCCGCAAGAAAACATGCGCTAGTTCTGTGACTGCATCCAGGTAGCCGAATCCTTGGTCCTTGTACGATCGGAGGTTGTGAACGATACGGTCGTGCGTCGACTCTTCATAGAAGATTCGGTTCTGAATGTTCTCGGCGATCTCTTGGTCCTCTTCGAGCGATGATTCGGACATCTCTTGCACAGTGAGTAGAATTTCTGTGAAGCATTTCATGCCGGCGTTCAGATCTTGCCACGCCTTCTCATCCTCGCTCTTCTGCATGAAGCGGTTGAGCAGAATAAAAGTCTCCTGGTTCATGACTTCGGCGACAAGCCCGTAACTCTCGTCTTCCGCAGACAATGTTTCATTGCTCTTCGGATCTGCCGCATTTTCCTTCATTGTTCGTCGACGGGCACATTCCGCGCGTAGAAACCATGAAACGAGGTAGAAGAATTGTCGGGAATGGCGAGTCTCTACGCGTTCGTTCTCCCTTTCGATCGCCTTCCGTAGGTGTAAAAAGAACGGGTTAAAGGATGAGTCCAGGAACTCTTCAACAAAGGCCTTGACATGCTTGCGTGCGGACGATGTCAAAGATACCTCGAGGTCGAACTCCTCCTGTTCTCCATCTTGCCTGCGTCCTCGGAACTTCGGCTTGTTGTACTTTTTAGTCATATCCATCTTTTGCATACTCTTCTGCGCCTTGCCTAGCACATCCTGGCCAGAGATTGTCGACACCTTGTCATCATCGCGCTTGACCCAGATCATTGTGCCGAATCGGTTGTGCCTAGTGGGAGCGTGTCGCGCATAGCCCGCAAGCATGGACTTTTCCTTTTGTATCAGGCTCTTGAGCTCGTCTGTGTTCTTGCCGCTGAGCTTCTTCTCCTGCATAAACAGCTTCTCCGCATCGATTCCTTTGAGAAGATAGAACAAAATCTCCAGCACGATAACATCCTGCGTCACAAAGTCCTCTCCAATACTAGACGCCACACTGAGTACAACCTGGAAGATATCCTGCTCTTGGAACGTATCCATCGTCGCTGAGCGTGACACTTCGGCATCGTCTATGTCCATCGGAACGCTTTTCGGGGGCGACAACATAGCGATGTTGCGGATAAAGTACAATGCAATGCGAATGATGCCATCGTCACGCGGTGTTCTCTCACGGAGTGGTATGGCCATGGAAGGAAGGGCGATGCGGACGGCGGTCTGGAGGATCCTGGCGCGGTCGTACTGCAGAATAGCGCGTTTGTAGCCAATCTGGGCCAGCTGCACGTACGGCCCATGTCGGTGGTGGTTGACGGTCGCTTCGACAGGATCGATCTCGAACGGCCAGGTCAGAGGGACGAGCAATTCCACTGTCACAGTCAGTACTGCCCATACCCTCGATAGCGGCGTGTCCCACATGTCGCAACCGCAATCTTGTGCTTCAGCTTGTCCTGCATCACCCGCCCTGATATCTTGGCCAGAATCTCCAGCAGATCTCCCTTCACCAGATTCGCTTCGGCCATGCATCGTGCTACATCACGGCGGTTCAATTGATTGTCGGCAAACTTGAGCCATTTTCGCAGGTCCTTCAAGCATAGAAGAGCGTCGTCGCCGAGTGAATACGTCCCGTCATCGCCGATGCCACCGAGCTGCAGCAACGTTACCAATGCCGACGCGAATCGTGAATGTACTTACGGCACTGATGAGACTGTACACATGAGCGCGAATCTCAGGATCCACGGGGTCCTTTGCCCACTCGTCCAGTGTCGTTTGGGCCATTGTGGTGGGTTGACGCTCAAAAGGCCACGCTCGAGCCGCGATGACTTTCTCGGCGCGTCGCGCGCACGCGTAAAGTGCATCAGCCTCCAAACGGCGCAAACACGCCAAGGCGAACATTGAACGTCATGCCTCGGTTGCGGCTTCTATCGGCCGTGACCCTTGCGTGCGTCCGAGAGCAGCGGAGAGCGGAGAGCTCTAAATTCACATGCGCTGCACTTTCCGCATTCTCAATTCCCCGGTCAAGTTTGCGAAAATGTTCTCAACCGCGTCGAGACAGGCACTGCGTTCCGCAGCTAGACGACAATGTCGCAGTTTCAGCTCCACGCCTTCTGTGGGCGCCGCGGCCGAGGTTAAGAAGCTGGGTGTCATTGGAGCGGGACAGATGGTATGCTAAGAGTGATGCATTTCAACCTGTACCCAATTGACGACTGTAGGGTCTTGGGATCGCACTTGTCGCAGCACAAAGGGCTTCTGTACCCGTCCAGATCATCGACAACTCGCAAGCCTCCATCGATAAGGGTCTAAAATTCGCAGACAAGCTCCTCGAAAAAGACGTCGGCAAAGGCAGGATATCCAAAGAAGATGCAGCCGCTGCCCGAGAACGCCTCACCTCCAGCACCAAGCTCGAGGACCTGTCCTCCGTCGATTTCGTCATCGAAGCCGTCCCCGAAATCCCGGACCTCAAGGCCAGAATCTTCGCCCAACTCGCCCAAATATGCCCCTCGCACGCCATCCTCGCAACAAACACCTCCTCCATCTCCATCACCAAGATCGCCGCGTCAACAACAAAGGATCCCACGGACCTCTCCGCCTCGTCCCGCGTAATCAGCACCCACTTCATGAACCCGGTACCCATTCAAAAGGGCGTAGAGATAATAACCGGCCTGCAAACGTCACCCGCTACGCTGGAGACAGCCATCGAGTTCTGCAAGCGCATGGGCAAGATCCCGTCGACATCCACCGATAGCCCCGGGTTCCTCGCCAACCGCATTTTGATGCCGTATATCAACGAGGCCGTGATTTGCTTGGAGACGGGGGTGGGCACGAAAGAGGATATCGATAGCATTATGAAGAATGGAACAAATGTGCCCATGGGACCGTTGCAGCTGGCGGATTTTATTGGACTTGATACGTGCTTGGCTATCATGAGGGTGTTGTATGGGGATACGGGGGATTCGAAGTACAGGCCTTCTGTGCTGCTTAAGAAGATGGTTGATGCAGGGTGGCTAGGTAAGAAGAGTGGTAAGGGCTTTTATGATTACTAGATTTGTAGAATAGATCTGTTCATGTCGCAGCTGCATTCCCCTTTACTTTATCTGGATTTTTCGTTCTGCGCTTGCTTGAGCGAGCTGATTCCTAGACTCGTCTGACGGAGCGACCCTCCCGATATTGAATCAGTATGGCCTACTGAGGATAGTCCGCATGCGCACTCCACAGCAAGACTAAATACCCGCCGGACGTGCCTTTACACATGCTACTACATCACACATTGGGCGCCTCTACGCAACCAGTAGCCTTACGAGTCACTCCGGGTGTGTCCGAGCACAATTTTGGTTTGGAATGTTTGGAATGTTTGGAGTGTTTTTCAAATTTATGACTACCTCAGGTAATACATCCCACACAACTCAATATCTCACCCACCCGATAGCCACGACGCTAGAATCCGGACCTGTCGCCCCACCAAAAGAAAGATGAAAGGAGTGCTCTGCATATAGTCTATCCCGATACCCCTCAAACCCAAATGTCCAGAAACTTGTACGTCGCTTAGGGTATCCCAAAGGCCGTCATATGCCTATCGCCCCAACCAAACCACCAGAACGCCGATTCCCAAAAACCATGCAAAAAGAAAAATCTCCAAAACCGTACAATCGCAGCATCGCCAACTACCAAAAATCCAGTCCGTCGCGAAGCTCATCCCAAAATCCATCATCCCCCTATCCCACCCTCAGACGTCGCATCAAGTCATATTTCACGCCAGATCGACTAGATGCGCCAACCCAACGGCCACCGCCGGGTCGACTCCACACATCTCCACCCACTGACGCTCCTCCAGCATCGTGGTAGCCATGATACTGATAAGCTGCTTCTTAACGGGGGGTTTGGCAACCCCCGAACTCGACGAACCCTTCACAGTTGAACCGGCGACCGGCGGTGGCGCAACTTCCTCGCGCTTCAACTCAGTGGTGGCGCGCGGCCAGCCCTGAGGGAGGGCCATTCCCGGAAGTTGCTGCGGCTCCAGCTGCTGCTGCGTCTTCCCGCGTGTAGACTTCTTGGGGGAAGGGGAAGGGGAAATGGATAGGCACTCCAGCCGCTTCGCGAACGTCGCATCGCGCTTGGCCTGGCTCTTGGTGACACGGGGCTTGGGGGTGAAGGGCTTGACTAGGCGGTAGAGGCCCAGCGCGCGGAGGACATGGACGTCGTCCGGCACCGTGCGGTTTCGGGTGGCCCAGGTGAACTTTTTTGTGGCCTTGGTAGCCTTGGTCACTTTGTTAGGAGCCATTTTTGCTCCTTGTGGTTGTGGTGGTGGTAGTTGGCAGGAGGTAGGTGGTGGGTAGAAGGTAGGAACCTGCAAAGAGTAAGTTTATATAAGGTGTAAAGAGCTGTTGAGCTTGACCTTTGTAGGATTCGGAAACCCAGAAGCGTGTGAGAAGCTTAAGTCTTGTAGGACTCGAAAACCCAAAAGTGTAAGAAGCTTGAGTCTGTGGGATTCGAAAATCCAAAATGTGCGAGAAGCTTGAGCTTTGTAGGCGTTGGAGTCCAGAAGAGAGTGGTCCAGAAGTGTCTGAATGGGATGAAAGTCCAAGCGACGGATTTGGCCGGTGTTAATGACTTGCTCTGGGAGCGGCGCCCTCATGATTTTTCCGCGCCTAAATGTGTGTTTCCGTCGAGGAAAGGATTTCCGAGGACATGACTTTCGAGACTGGGATTCTCCGGTGGCAAAGTGAAAGGAGTGGTACAAAAAGATGACAAGTTTGGTACGTTCCTGCATAACCACGGTTCCTAAAGAGACATAAGCCATTTTGGATGGAAATGATAGAGTAGGAAGGGACACGTGGTTTGTTAAACTGGTACGGGGCTGTGAAGGACCTTTGGATGGGGTTTACGAGGGAGACAGGGGCCGAAAAATCACATTTTGCATGACGATGAATACGCGAAACCACCAATCAATGCGAAATATTAAATTAGTGACCTTTCGAAGATGTGATTCGAAGACCTTCCATCCAAATCTAATCATGAAAAGCGCGATACCTACTACACAGGTAGCCTACGTGCGTCCCAGCAGATACCAGATACCTCATCAGTGTCTTGTACTGCACACATCGGACCTCGCCCTGACCCCGTACAGTGTATACACCGCCAACCGTCGGGGGTGCCTAACCTGCCCTCTCCTTTCCCTTCCTTTTCTCTAGCACAAACTTGCTCGTCTTATGCTTCTTCCACTCCGGCAGCCTATTTGGTCTACCCAGGTGCTCCTTCTCCAGATCCTCCACCGGCAGTGCCGACTCCACCATGACCTCCCTCTTAGGATAGTCCGGCTTCGCGAAGCTCTCCCAGGCTAGCTTTATCGCTTCCCTCGACTGAGTGTTCATCTGATTGCCTGCAAGTCTAAGGAGGTTTCGCTTTTCGCGGTTCACTTCAAGAGGCGTTTTAGGCGGCGTTGCTGGAATATCGAGCGCGGGAAAGGACTTGAGTAACTTAGTGACTCGTGGTGATTCTTGAATGACTGGCTTGATGAAATTTGCGTCAGGGGTCGGGGCACCAGATGCGGATGAAGTTGTGGATGTGGATTTGGCTGTCGACACGGATCTCTGGTCCGGTATCGGCTGAGCTGGCGTGGGATTCGCTGGATAGTGTCGCATAAGCTTCAGGTTGTATGCCTTCTTGATCTCCTTGTCATCAGGAAAGGCATTCTGCAGCTTCGGAATCCATTTCTTTGCGGCTCCTTTTCGACTCGCTAACTGACGCTTCTCCTTGACGTCAGGTTCGTGCTTCGGAATCGTAAGCTTGAGAGAGACTGTTTTTTTGGGCGTAGGTCTTGCGGTTGCGGTTGGCGGAGGAGTCGAGTAAGCCGCCAAAAGGGAAGCGAGGCTCTTGTCGTCGCACCGTGGTCGCTTGCTCGGGTATTCAGACGTAGAGTCCGCCGTTAAGGTACTGTCCGTGGTGGAATCCGGGGAACGTCGCTTGAGAGAATTTTGCAGCGACATGATGGAATGTAGAGCGTAAGCTGCGTATGGGATGTCTCCGCGTATATGTAGCGATACAAGTCGACTGATGGATGTCGAACGTAGTGTCAAGGAAATGTGAGAGAACCTCGGTTGTAGAGTAAGCAAAGGAGTGTCGTCCCCGGGTTGCCTGGTTGGGCTTCTGGAGGCTTGGTGATGTACAATATGGAAGGTGAGCGTGAGCGAGGGCGATGGGAAAGTAAAAGAGTGGTCTATCGTCGGGATCTGTAGTACTTGTTCAAGCCGTTTGGGGGACGGTCTGAATAGAAGAGGGCCCTTGGGAACAATAGTGTAGTACTATTGTATGCTTCTAACGGTGGAGAAAGGGCCGTCGCTTTTAGGGAAGGCGGCTGTTGCTGAACTTTTGGCGAGTCGTACTTTCCCTGCGCTGGGGTCCGTGGTACTTGCGCTCGGCGACAGTACTGCAGAACGGAGGTTTCTGTGGGAAAACGAACTGTGGAAGAGTGAGAGTAGTATATGGATTGATTGGTCAGGGAAAATTCGCGGCGGAGACGCGTGTGGCTGCAAGGATTCCGCAGTGTGAAGGGGAAAGAGCGACGAGCGTGCACAGTGAGTCGCTACAGGTGCCGCGACACCCGACAAACGAACCAACAAAAAGGAAGCAATAAGAGTGACGGAGAGAAAGCGCCTTACCGTAGAGGGACTGGGTGACGAGATTCGCCGTTGGTATAGCGGAACAGTACCCGCAATGGTAGTCGCTCTGGCAGGGGCGAGGCGTGCACATGTGGGCGCCCAAAAGTCCAAATACGGTACAACCTTCCCAACGTTTAGGATTTTTAACTACAGTCTTACAGACCATCTACGATTTCCTCTCACCGCTCGAGAGACAATTTTACGCGACTTTTCTAGCGCATTCTGACTAAATTGCAAGTAGGCCCACAGCAAACTTCGTACGTCACAGCCACGAGGGAGCCTCCTAAATGTCATTAAGATCAGCTGCCAAGAACGGAAGAGCATTTGAGTGATTGACGTCTAATAGACTTTATAACCGGCGATATGAGACACCTTCTACGTTACTTGCATTTCTTTCTAGACATTTCGCATTTATTAAATGTGGATGAAGATTCTTTCAGTCTTCCGTCGCTAACAGCCTTTTGACTGCTAACTGGAGTCCGTTTCAATACAGGAATTGTTTTTTTTTAAACCCCCCCCCCGCTGATATAGATGCTCATGCCTATGCACGTTCAAATGCAAATGCAAGTCTCAAGGCAGTCGGTATTCCCCGCCGCTCCATGCTCGTCTCGATTCCAGGACAGGAACACACAAGATCAGTCCTGATGCAAGGATAGCCATCCTTGCTGTGCCCTCTTTCCTCCAGTGTCTGCTACCAGTCCCCGAGCCCTTCTACTCCTCTTCACTGTCACCCTCCTCCCAGGCGCCATTCCCCACTTTCTGGCATCCGCACGGCCAATCGTTCACGGTCGTACCCGGATACTTCGCCCGATACTCGCGCATAAACGTACTCTTGTTCTCCTCCAACTCCTTGAGCTTCTTCTTCTCCATAGCCACCTGTGTGTCTGCCTGCTCCTTCAGTGGCTTCAACCTCTCAAGCTCGGGATCAGCCGGCTCCTCAGATCTCGTTTTCCTCAAATGCTGGACCTGCGCAACCAACGTCGCTATCTCTGTGTTCAGGGCTTTGACGCGCTCGGATTGTCGGCTTACGTCGAACATCATGTGTTCCCAGGCTGACTCGTCGACGGGCTCGACTTGGTGGCCGATGCCGGTTTTGAGGGATTCATCGGAAGAAGTGGCGTAGTTGTAGCCGTGAGGGCCGGGCTTGAGGTACGGAGCTGGAGTCTCAGGTTGTTTGCCCTGCTGCTGGTCCTGGGGCTGAGGCACAGAGATACGGTGCTTCTTAGTGTCCATATACGGTATATCGGTGATATGGACAGTATGGTTCGACTCAGCTGTGATAATAGCGTTAGTTCGTTGACCAGGCAGATGTAGATGGCGGGTCGGTGTGATGGTCGACGGTTTTCCTGGGTCAGTAGGGCCCCAATGCGGGTTCAAGTTAAGCATGGGTATCAACGGGTGTTGTTGGTCCTTGGGTAGCTTGATGTTGTCCGTCTTGGGGATGTAGAGATCCTTGTCCCCGTCATTGACTTTCGGTTTTTTCGACGGCTTGGTGATCTTAGAGGCGTCAGCGTTGATACCCGCGTTGGTGGCACGATATAGAGACGAGTTTCCCTGGTTGTTCGGCTGTGGATTAGCAGATATCGTCTCGTGTGACTGGGGGGGTTTCTTTGGGGGCGCCATGTCCTGTTCGATGGGCTGCGGTTCCGGTCGCGTTTGCGTGTTCTGTGTGTGGTTCTGGTTCTGCTGCGGACGAGCGCGTTCATGTGGGGGCCTTGCGGGAAGCGGCTTCGCTGGCGCCTGTGAGGGCTCGGGTTTTGGTTTCTTCACTAGTTGCCCCGTCAGTGTGTTGGTGACTTCGTCGTCGTGCTTGCGCTTATTGGCACCATTCAACGAGCTAAGTCCAGCCGGCAGAAAGTTAGCATTGTCCTTCATCGTCGGCAGTTTCTTCTGCTTTTCGCTCTCGGTCCGGGGCTTTCGAGCAGCTGCCTCCGGAGCGGGTGCGTTATCGACCTTCGTCCCCTCGAAGACCACATCCTTCCCCTCGGCAGGCCCGTTGCCGAAAGCCTTTGTCTCTGCGGCCTGAATCCATGTTCCAATCTCCTTCTTCGACATCTTTGCGCTCTCAAACTCTTGCGCTTTTTCCTCGCCTGCGTAGTCCTTTATGATCCCCAAAAGGTACGATCTGCCATATTTCATGGCAGTGACACTGCCGTCTTTTGCATGCATCTTCTTCCTACAACTTTTGTCGAATAGCGGGATGCGGAGGCCGCTTTCTTCGTAGAACTGTACTTCGGGGGTGGTAGCGCTGGTGAACGCGGGCTTCGACTTCGATGTCTCGCCCTTCTTGGGCGCTGGTTTGGTCTTTGACGCGTCCGCATAGCGAGGGGCTGCCTTCGGTTTGGGCTTGGAGACGCCAGCATTCTGCGCTTTGGACAGGTTGAACCCCTGTTTACCTTTCGTGCCTGTCTTCTTGCCTCCACCCCTCCTACCTTGCTGCGACTGCGCCTCTATCATGGCAATCGCAGCGACATCGTCGATGATGCCGGTCTGCCGCTCCTTCTTGTTGTTAGGGTTTTGGTTGAGGCCCATAGTGACCCCGTATGGAGGCGTATCCGGAGTCTTGATCGTATGCTGGAATCTGAGGTTTCGTTAAATTCTGCGTTGTCAACTCAGTGTTGAAGAGAGACACCAAAGCCGGAAGGCACAAACAAAGGACGCTCTTTGTCGCTGCCTCGCTGTCGCGGACAGCTATTGTTAGAATGGAGGTATTGTCTCAGAGAAGAACAATGCGGATTGTCTCGGTAAGTCGGTGGTTTGCCTGGAGTTGTGAAAGCGGGGCAAATTGATTGGCAGTGTTGCGCGTTTGTCTCACGGCCGGGGTGAAGTAGAACTCCCACGTGCTAAAACCGCAATCCACCCGCCGTTTGCTATGACAGGCCCTAATGTTACTGGGAAGAGGGCTACCTTTAGCTGGGCTATCTGCTGATGGTTAATCATCACCAAGGTCCTTGAGAATTGGTTTACGGACGAAATTGAGTTTACCCACAAAAACACAACCCCGATTCCTACCCACGCCCAATCCCCCCAATCTACCTCCCCCTCCTCAAATCCAAATACAATCCCCTCCCTACCTCTTCCTCATACACAAACCTTGTATCCGGACTCATCGGATCATTCAACGCCATCACGGGCAACTGCACTATCTCACACAGCGTCTTCACCAGCTCCGGAAGCAGCTCGTTGACCTTGGTGAGTAGGAGCGGAACAAATTTTGCTGAACCGTCGGGCAGTTTGGCGAGGAGGGAGGCGGTTTGGGTGAGGTAGTCAATAGGGCCGAGTTCGAAGTGGGATGCGGAGGTTGATATGAAGGGGAGGATGTCGGCGAGGGCGCAGGCTATGTCGAAGATTTTCTCAGTCTGAGAGGGAAAGAGATCAGCAGGTGCGTGGTGTGGGGGACGGAAGAAAGGGAAGGGGTTGTTACCATGCCGACGCCATGGATTTGGAAACTTGCTATTGGAAGCTTCATGGCTAAGATCGTCAAGTCTTTCGCGACAACTGTGGGGTACCGAAATGTCAAGCATTCGTACACCGACTCGCTCGACAGGAAGCCGAACCGGGGGAATAATTCCCACAGTTTGATCTGCAGCCACAGCTGGGAGACGCGCAGGTTGGCAATCTGCTCGTTAGAGACGTCAAGAATCGGCGGCAATGCGGTTCGGACATCTCTCTCGAGCCCTAGAAGCCAGTCCTTGTTGCATTCCAGCCGCGAGCCATTCCAGACCGCGAAGAAGACTTCGTCGAAGGGACGGAAGATGGCCGCTAGGTATTGCAAACCGCGTTCTGAAGGATCGTCCAATGCTGGGCTAGAGTGGGTGACTTGTAGCGTGATGGGTCGATTACGGCGGATACCATGAGCCCTAGCCTAATTTGAGTACGCTGCCATATTCTTCCACACAAAATGCTGCTCACCTTTCCGAAATCACCAGCACCCAAAATAAGCACCTATACGCTGTCACCTCATACCACTCCCCACCCGCCTTCTGTATCATGAACAGGGTGGTAGCCTCCCTCAGATAGAACCAGCCCTGCCTATAATCCCCCAGGCCCGCATGCGCTCCATACAGAAAGAATGAGATGTAGACCGAGAGCCTACTGGGCTTCGTCACTCGTTCCGAATTCTGAATGCGCAATGCGGCCTCCAGCAGCCTTTCCCCAAGATCTCCCTCGGGGGTCTGGGCGGCGGGGAATAGAGGGTCATCCAGGATCTTGCTGAAGGTAACGACGTACGCGCAGAAGGAAATGATGAATTGGCGGGACAGTAAGGACATGGACGTCTGACTCGCTTCCTCTCGCAGGATATCTGGGGTAAGAAGCGGGACAACCGGCTGGATGCGTCTTAAATAGGTTTCGATACAAGCATCGATAGTGATAGCTTCAAGCCCGCCGGCGAGGTCCCGAGGACTTTGCGAAGCTCCCTGGTGGGTGGACATTGTAGTCTCCGTCTGGCTGTCGCCTACAGAGGTATCCTCGTCTTGCTGCTGGCCAGCACGCAACTCATTCAGCACGGTTGCCCGCGCACCCCTGTTTCCGCCTCTTTTTTGCGGTACATCGAAGGTGCATGAAAGGTTTGCCGAGATGCATCCCGGACAAGGGTGTAGACCGTTACATTTGATTTTTCGTCGTCGACATGCATCGCACGCTTGGGAGACTGTCTTCCTGGCCGGGGCTTTGTACATGATCCATGATGGGATTTGAGGATGGTTGGTGAAGGGTATGTGTGGAGCTTCGGATGGTTTCTCCAGTGCTAGAAGCGGGGAAGGATCTAGTGGCACATGACGTATGATTGGCTTGGACATATCACACCAACCAGCATTCAAGCAGTCGAGCGGACTCAGGAAACGCTTGAATCATGATTTGACTGGCGAGCAGTCATTTCCTAGTAAGTTTTGTAAAAGTATGGTACCATACTGAACCATAGCCGGACGCTGGCGCGTTCCTCATTTCAGGACGCACACTGCGATTATGTAAGTTCCAATGAATATCGTTGAGTGACCTTTGTGACGCAAAATTTCAAAGAAAGGCTTCGCAGACGTCAAGACTTAAACTAAGATTGCTGATTGCATCTGCGCGGTCCGAACTTACAACCGTCTAATCGACATCCGGCACCAACAGCCCATTAATGATCGTCATGTTGTCCCTCCCCAATGCTTTCATAGCCTTCAACGCCTCGTTGTCCCTCAGCTTTTTCGTCTCTTCATCGGTGACCAATACAAAGTCGTACGTCAGCAGCTTGGATCCTTCCTTGATATCGTACTTTTTGGCTTGTTCGGCGTTCACGGTGCTGAGGTCGATGATGAGGGATTCTTTGACGCCGAAGACGGCATCGGAAGTCTCGTATGGGTCGCCTCGGAGATACAGAGCCCTAGAATAGTCAACGCTTACAGACATCGACAACAAGAGATGAAGGTAATATAACAGCGAAGGGGCAAACGCACGTAATAAGATGGTCGAAGCCCTCCTTCTCGAACATGAAATGCATATGACTCGGCCGCCACGGATGTCGACCCAGCTGTTCCAACATCTGCCCTACCGGCCCATCGTTGGGGATGCGATACGGCACCGGCACAATGGCCTTGAACCAGAACACGCCCTCTTTGTCACTACGTATCACCGCGCGTCCATCCGGCCTGTCTCCCGTGTAATGCTCGTATTGGACATCGTACACGCCTTTACTATCCGTCTCCCAGATATCGATCTTGACATCCTGTATCGGCGCGCCTGTTGTGGACTTGACTGTACACAAGCAAAGCAGGGGCTCGCCGTCCGGGTCGGCGCTGATGCTAGAGCCAGTGGGTATGTCTTGGGCGTCATGTGTATGGTAGGGACCGAGAACGGTGCCTTCGGTGGAGGCTGGCGGTTTAGGATGATCGATGGAGTCTACCAGAAGGGAAAGGCCGAGGGTGTCAGAGAGCAGGATGAATTCCTAAAGATTGGACAAATGAGCGACAGGCGCATATGGACAAGAACGAAAAAGACTAACCTGTCGCACATCCGTGCACTTCTTACCCACAGCCGTCAAGAACTCAATTCCCTCCATCCACTCCTGCGTACTAAGTCGCGTTTCTCGCGCGAAGTCGTGCATGTGTGATACCAATCGCTCCAGAATGTACTTCATCCTCGGGTCGGAGCCTTGCGAGTTGATGCGGTGAACGTTCTCGGTAATATTGTCTATTGTCAGGTCCTTGAGGATCGGGACCTCAACTTTTGGTCTTGCTCCTGCCATTGCTGTTCACGAGGAGTCTAATGTTGCGTTTGAAAGAGAAGTGGTGTCTGAACTGGAAATTTTAGAAAGCAAAGATCGGGATTAAAAGACGAAATAGACCAGAAAAAGCTCTTGAGAGAGATATTGGTAAGTCCTGAATCATCAAACGATGATGTGGGCGGACTGCTTCCGCGATTCATGCTGGGAGCTCCAGGTGAGGGGTAAAGGTACGACAGCTACCCCAGAATGCTGACATGATGCTGATTTGGGAGATGCTCATAGGCTCGGTCGGCATAAAACAATCAGCGTAATGTTGCGCAGCCCCGCCCGTTTGTTGTTGTACGAAGTCGGAGAGATGCTCGGTAGCTGATGTGGGGCAACCTTACTAACCACGTGATGAATGACGTCAACCAATTCCTAAAGTTGATGGTGGCGAGAGAAGGCTCACGCAGTACTTCGAATGTAAGGAAATTGGCGAATGTCACTCCCTCACGCATGCAGTTTCCGCGTTGGTAGCCGTCGTTACGTGTTGCTTCCCTCCTCGCATCCTTCCAATGGTTGCTCAAAGTCGACAACCGTATGCCATGCTCGGCACTGACAAGATTTTAAGGCAGGGCACTGATATTGGATGGCCATGAGCAGTGCAGCCGAGGCTATGCGGCGAAGAAGCGCTTCGCCCCGAAAACCACGGTATTGTTTATTTGCCAAGACACTTCAGATCGGAGTTAGGTGGCGCCTGTGTTACGGAATCCCTAGTCTATGGTATGTCATTTGCTTTCCGAATTGCCGCATGTAGAGTGTCTTGTCTTCGAGAAGGCGGGCCGATGCATTTGCATTGTTCCTTCTCACGCGCGGGTTCGTCATCTGACGTTGACGTGCAGCTATTCATTAAATTGCCTATATCACGGAAGATCCGTTGTGATGGGACGAGCACGCATTGTAGATGAATGTTGGGCTGTGAAAAGGTCGTTTCGGTGGAGAGACACAGAACACCAGAAGCTGCTGCTCAACAACCGACCTGCTCTGTTCTACAATCGGCCGGTAGAAAGTCTACTCGTGCAGTGAGGTTGGAAAGCGATCCGGTCGGGCATCATGAAGCCGTTGAGATCATGCATCAACCTGCGGAAGATTAGCCTAATGTTTTCACGTCACGCAAGCTGCGGGAACAGCGCTAGAAGAGAATCATCCATATTGCCTCGGAACTATCCGCGTTCCGACCGATGCGCCTACCTCCATCCCATCCATCAGAAAGATACGAAAGCACGCGCACGATGCGCAGTCTCGCAAGTAGAGTATGAAAACATCCCGTGTCTTTTCCCACTGAATGGAGTAACCGTAAAGGAAAATATTTATGAAAGGGTATGCAGGAGAAAGCAAGAGAGGAACTAGAAAACCTATGCGCTTTGAAGCATCGTGATAGAGCAAGGACACATCCGTCAAGACTTGTAATAGATGTGGCCCGACGAGTCTTTTCGAGCATCGCGTCATTAGATTCGAAAGACACATGCGATGTTGAGTTATCGAGATAATTTAGGCGGCATTCTTGGGGTTCTTTGAGCTCTTCTTCCACTGTGTAGTGTGTTAGCTCGACGTTTTTCCCAATGTCTGGATCGAGCAGGCTTTCGATCACGAACGAGTCAATTGGGAGTCATGTCAGTGCAGCAAGCACAACCGTGACAAGTGAAGTTGAATGCAGAATTACTTACGTCCGCACCAAGAGCCTTCTGCTGCTCCTTGAAATCCAAGTCTTTGTACTTGGGACGTTGCTCCTTGACTGTGATTGTGATTGTGGGTTAGCATTGGTCCGAGCATGAGAGTAACAACAATTGGACACGCGTCAACACGCGACTTGGACGCGTTTTGTGGAAGAAGTCTACAAGAACATACAGAAGGCTTGCATCGCAACCATCGCGTTCCTCGCGCCCGTCTTCTTGCCTGAGCCCTTGGGCCTGCCAGCCTTCTTAACGCCCGCACCGCTGGCTTTGCCCTTGGGAGAGGCGGTTTTGGTGGTAGCAGCGGCCATTGCGATATTTTGTAATGTTTATTGGATAGCAAATTGGCCGAATCTGTGAGATTTTCGAGAAGATGGAAATTTTGATGAAGCGGAAAAATTGGATGATGAGTGAGAGAAGGTGGGAGCAGGCGCGCTCAAGTTATCAACAACATGATCCAGAAGGTGCGCTAGTCTCAGAGAGGCTAGATTCAATGTTGCAACACTTCGTTACGCTTGCCTGTTGGAGGTCCTATGGACCTTAATGCGCTCGTCTTACCCAAAAATGCGTATTCTTGTTTGACGCCCTGCATTGGGGCTGAAACGTGAGGACCGCGCCGTATCTAGCAACTGTGTGTACGAAATCGCGATAGACGATCATTCCGCCCTGCTTTTGAGCGGGAGAATGTTGCCGATGTTCTGCGCTTTTTCGTCTCCGCTGTAATACGACGAAATCTGTAAGCTAAGGCGGCAATGCGCGTACTCGATCAACAGATGCCAGTTGGCTACCGTGCATTTCTCTGAATGTTCTGGAAGTAATTAGGATCGCATTTGTACATTAAGTGGACGGTCAAGATCGACCGAATCGAGCGGAAAGCGAAAAGGATCGATTGTTCGTGGATGTAGGTCCAGAAGTCTCCACCACAAGTATTCTTGTTTATCGGGCAGACCTGGGCGCGGGTGTGTTCGCCATAGAACCCTCCCCGATAGCTTTTCCGGCCGAATCGTAATATTCCCCTAGCCGAGCAGTCCGAGCAGATTCAAATGTCCCTAGATGACTGCGCCTTTCGTAGTTGTTCCGTCGCAACAAACCCTGCCTTGTGCTCCTCACTGTTGTGCAGCAGCAGCCTTGGCCTCCTCACTTCCCACCGGAACAAGCTTGCCAACAACGAGATATTTTTCCAAGAAGCGCTCTTCCCAGCCCTGGAGTGCTTCCATCTGCTCGTCGCCTAGGTCGTCGAGCTTGTCAAGCGGGCCATCCAGGTCTTTTGTCAACATGTCTTCGTCGAAGCTCCCGCACGCGAGACCTCTGCTCGCGTCCCGTCCAGCGAAATTGGCATACGGACCACCCGGGCCATAGAAGTTCCTCCCAGCTGTTACATCAAAGACACGTCCGCGCACAGCGAGATAGACGGGCATGCCATTGAGGCCGTTGTAGGGATAGAGCTCCGGCGGGGTAAAGGTGCGGAAGACGGTGGCTGGCGGGGCTCGCGGGAGGACCTGCGGCTTCATGGGCTTGAGGCGGAGGTACACCAAGAAGACGAAGAGCGAGAGGAGGATAAAGTTGATGGGGGTCGCGGCGGAGGTGCTGCAGCGGCGGTTAGCTGGAGAGTTTGGCATGGAGCTCGGGCTGCTTACGCTTCCGTGGCGACCGGCGGAGACGATGCTGCGTCCTGTTAGTAGGAGGTCATGGAGTTGACAGGTTCCGCTCACAGTCTGCCATTGCGGGCTCCGATGGTGTCTGTTGTGTAGAACTATATACCGGGCTGTGGTGTGCTGTCTTTGGAAGCGGCAAGGCGGATGGCGGGGCCACACGAGATGATGCAACGGGGATCCAGAGGCTGACAACACCACGCTAGGCGGTGAACTGCATACATATGTACGCTCTACACCGACCCGCTAGGCTGCTCACTACGGCGACTGGACGGACGTAGGCTGTCGCTCTGCATTATCCTTTTGCAGCTGCACCCCTGAGCACACGACAGCACGGGGATGGACAGGCAGACGGAAAAGGCGTTGCTGCGTGGTCTCCCGACACATACAAAGCGCCATCTCGGCCGCCGCCCCAATAAGCCAGAAGAGTCCCCTCGACCCCCTCGCGCCACCAAACCACCACCGGACCTGACTCTCGCATTGTTTGCTGCCCATATAAAGCCCGACTCCAACGCGCTCGCGAGGAAGAGCGCCTGACACGTAACAAGCAAGTGCGCGTCTGCCGCCAATCATCTGAAACCGCCGCCATTCTTCCTGAAACGCAGCGCAACCGCTCATTTCGGCATCCCAGCCTACTGTCATTCGCCGGGCTAAGCCTCACAGTCACTGCAAGAAACATATTTCGTTCGTCTTCGTCGAACTCTCGCAGGCGCTGTGGAGTCTCTGGTCTTTAACATCGCTCACAGTCAGCGGTCGGGAGCACGAGAGCACCTGCTGCGCCTCGTTGTGCAAACGCAACACCGGCCTCGCCTGCTGGGGACCAGAGCCTCGTCCTCTCTTTCAGCTCGTTATCGCGCATGCCGTATCTGCACGTCCTTTCCTTTGCCCGACTACGTGGCTTCTCTGTTACCTTGATCGCAGCATCAATATCGACTCGCGAGCGTATGCTCCTTCTCTTCTAATATTATAATCGGTATGTATCGTCTGTTCGTTTCGTCTCTGCTCCCCCACCATCATCCTCACCCTCGTTGTCTGGAGCTTCGGGCATCGATCAACTATTCTTCAACACACCAAATATCCTGGTATTCTTCCGCCCTATATCCCCAACCGAAGCTTCAGCATCACCGAGGACCCTTCCGAGACAAATCGCAAGCTTGCAATGGCAACCATCGGGACAATCAAGAGCATCGAGGTCAGCTGCAATCGAAGCTCGGTAGTTCTGCCGAAAAACTCGTCCCGAAAAACTACTGGTCTGATTCTTCTGAGTCTGGTGTGCTTCCCAATGACCGTATATCTTGATGGCGCCTCGACCCTCACCGTGATGATCAACTTCATTCTCTATCTGAATCTGCTCTGGATTATTTCTACGCCGCTTGCGATTGGCTACGTCCTCCGTTCATGGGAAAGTCGCAAGATGTCTCGGCCGTAGCGGTATTGTCTATGGGTCTAGAATGGCAAAGGATATGCACCGCACTCCAACGCCACCACCCATCTAGCGGATTCAGCAGGACAGAGCAGCTCGGCTCCAGCCATGACGCCCAGCCATCAAGGCCAGACAGACAAAAATCTATTCGAGGATCCGCAGGCGACCACATAAATCTCACATTGCTGCTCCTCAGCGTGGTGGGAGAGCCTCTTATGAAGTTTTTGGGCCTTGCTAACCCGCGTTTTATGCAGATATAATCATGTGGAAACGGTTGCAGGGCTACGGGCGGGACAAAGAGAGGCAGATTGGCAATCCCGTACTTGTTGAAACGACTTACGACGGGGATCAACTCAGGCATATCCCTAATGTCGCCGACGCCCAAAATGCCAATTATCATTCTCATGCGCAATCAGCCCACCAGACTTAGTAAGTCGCTCTGTTCCCCCCCACTCGCAGTCTTTAACATGAAGCAGCGACACGCTACCGCCCCCGCAATATTCCCACGAGCATAGAGCTTCCGAAGTCCCTACTATTTCCTCAGTTTATTCGCAACCCTCGCCAGGATTGAACTATAATTATCACCCTGCCACCGAACGACCTGGTTTTGACGTTTCTCCCCCTAGCTCACCTGAACCCGATCAAAAGCAGCAACGAGACCCGGACCTACCACGAAGATTTCGCTCAATGCGTGATGTATCTCCGGTCGACGAGAACCGAGGCCGGTCGGATCCCTCACCACGTGGCCCAAGTAATATTCCTGTCCTTCGCAAGGCTCCACCAAGTCTGCGCAATGAGGAGAATCCAATTCCGCAAAAGTTCTGGGGAGGTAAAGTTGCGCCAAACAGCAAAGTGCGCTGGGACGAATACTCAGGCGAACCCACGTCTGGCAACACGGGTCGGCCAGGTCAAGTCAGTCCGGGTACTTACGCAAAAGAGGCGCTTCAGCCAACAGACCGACGCCCGATGGGTTATCATGTTTCGGTGACCGGACCGGCGAGCAATCCAAAGAAGAATGCGTCTCTGGCTGAGCGGGCAACCCGGTCGGGAACGAAGCCATCTCCAGTTGACACGAGACCACGTGAACCATGGAGTCGTGTTCCAGGACGAATCGAGATTGCGCCGCCTCTCAAAGACCAACCTTCAGACAAGCCGCTACAATTCGTGCGGAAGGCGGAGCTCGTGAGAGCGGCGGGGTCAGGGATGGATGCGTCAAACTCGCTTACGACGGGCTCTAGACGCAACCCCCCAGCTGACACCGAACCCGTCGCAAACACCGAGACCGACTTTGGCATGCATGAAGAGCCCATTAAGCCCATTGTTCCGCTTAAGGTTTCTGGCACCTCGCCACCGAGAGGTATCGCTTCTCCCACCTCACCGCATAACCCGGCAAATGCGAACCCTTATTCGTACCCCAGTCCCATCACCCCGACAAACAGACAACCTCTAACAGCGTCGACCAACGCGAATCGTGCAGCGAGGCCCGAACCATCGCAGGAGGACCCGACCACACCCAAAGCAAAGCCTGCGAAGAGGTCGCTTGAGGGGACTCCAGGTTCTACGGCAAGCAAAGACAACGGGCCGACAAGTCGCTTTTCCTGGACCACGTACAACACCAGCACAACCTACCAACAGTCGCCTCCACCCTCACCACCACCACCTCTTCCGACATCAAGAGTCCCCTCTTCCTCTGCTGCGGCTTCTATCCTTAATCGCAAACGCCCGGTTCCCGTCGCAGACAAGATCCCCGCCCGCAAACCCGTCGCTGCAGCACCCCCAGGCCAAGCCAGCATCATGTCCTCGGAACCACCTTCCCCCCGTCCCGACTCGACCTACTCCACCAGTACGCAAAAAGCCCTCCCACGACCGCCCCACGAGCTCTCCGCTGTCGACCACGTCGAAGTGCTCGAGTCCCAGATGGAGGACTTGCGCATACGGCGGAACAACGTGTACCGTCTTCTCAACGATCTCAACAATAAGATCCCGTCGAACCCCATGATCACGGACTTTAAGCGGATGAGGCTTGTCGAACAGAGAAAGAAGGATTATGCGGAGGAGCTGGCGGAGATCAAGCGCGAGGAACATGATGTGGGGTTGAAGTTGCATCGGGCGTGGCGGAAGAGGGATGACCAGAGTGAGAGTGCGCTGTGGGTGAGGAGGGTGACGCAGTGATGGCTATACCTGGGCATGATATTATCGGTGTACGGCTTGGTCCACGGGCTGGAGCAGGCTTGAGTGGAGTGTTCGGCGTCTTTTTCTTTCGCCTCGGCGTCGGGGTGAGTGTATCTGCGCATTGCGACGGTCGGTTATAGGTCGAGGTGAAGATGATCGTTTCTTACCCCTTTTCTTTCCATGTCATTTATACTTCGGTGTACTGTGTAGGTGCATTGTCCGTCCGCGAGCGATAAGATACCTGTCTCCCATATCATATTTGCCTTGTTCCCTAATTCAAATCACCTCTGTTCTTACCACCCCATAGCCATTCCTTCTCTTGTCCCTCCACCCATCCAACTTCGAGTGATGTTGCACGACCAAAAACCACATCCCCTCCCTAGCTGGCATCCCGCAAAGGGGTTAGCGCAGCTTCTTATCCGTACATTACACAAATGTCACGCCACTACTTTTTATATCTATTTGTTGGGCGCGTTGGGCGCGTTGGGCGCGTCGGAGGGCGCTCCGCGTGGTCGGACGAAAGTAGCGTGGCCCGGGTGTATGGTTCCGACCACACTTCTTGGACGTCAGATCGATCGGTTGCGAGGACAAATCGGAGGAAATAGAGGGGTGTTGGGGGAGTCCGGGGAGTCTTGTAGGTGGTCTGGGATGCGTTTGGTGGTTCGGGGCGGGACGGGCCGTGTGGATGCTGCGCGGATCTGGTGGGTAAGTGCGGTATGTCTTGAGGGCATGGGTGGATGTGAGAGAGCCCGTGAGATTACGGGGCTTCCGGGTGCTGTCTTGAGGCTGTGGGGAGTTGTGGGCTAAGGAGTTGATTTGTTCCCAATGCTCTTGTTGGAGACATGGCGTGGTTCGGTTCGCAGGATCTGCGGGTCGATGAAGTACCAGTAGAGTTGTGCTATTGGGCTGCACACCAATGAGGCCTGAGCTGAGGGAAATAGTGGTGATGATGGGGCTAGATGTGACTACATTTGGGCTTCAATGTTTGTGATCTACAGTATGTGTGAAGTTGGCGTTTTTATGACGTCGAGACTGGGAGAGGGGTACAAGTAAGCGATGGGATGGCTCTGATGGACTATCACGGACCAAAGAGAACGACTGAACAAATGTACACACGTCCAATGGGCTTGTTGTGATACGCTCGTTGAGAGGTGCTACAGTCTACCTAAGGTAGGATCTTTCGGGATGCTTATAGAGGCTGTCCCGTAGGAGGTAGAAACTTAGCGGACCGTATCTTGACGGATACACTCTAAGCCATGGTACATGTACATAGAAAGCGGGAGACCAAAGAGATCGTAACGAGGGGGATGGGTTGGGTACGGTACCCGCCTTTGTAGACCCTGGGCTGCTTGGGCCGTGGAAGTTGGCAGTACTAGTGGAGTGGACGGGGGCAGTGGTTGGATACATAAGTATGGGGGCGGAAGGATGACTGTCGCTTAGAGCAGGAGATAGTCTGCTTGGTGCTGGATGCTAGTGAGGACTGTGTGTGACAATGAATCAGTAGTGCATACAGTGTCTTCCCGGACGTCATGGTATATGGTACGTACAGACGTGATAAGCTGTAAGTAATCAACCCCTAGCCTTGTATTTGTTCTCAGACTTCGGAAGCTTGATAGAAGGCGATCCGAGGGAGGTATCGCGACTCCCAAATCATCTCCAAATCTCACGACACCCATACGATCTAAAACCAACCCCCATTTCCACGACGCAGCCACAAACTATGATGCCCCCATCGACGCCTCAATCCGCCTTACCCCTCTTGTCCTCAACGCTCATAGGCCCACGGCCGTCGGGACATGCGCTCCTAGCTGCAGATCCAAGGCCGGTGCGATGCGTGAAAGACATGCATGCGCGTGCCGCGACGCGGCTGTAAGATCATTAATTTCACACCTACGCAGGCGTTTGTTGCATCTTCCACGGCTACGGCCCGCTTTACACGGAGCTGAGAACGCAAGCCATAGACGTCGTAATTCCCAGACTTTTTGAGATAAAACAGAGATTTATGCTGCGGGTCCGGGCTAGTTGAGCGAAATGCGGCTTTGCTTTGACCTCTGGGAATAAGGTGGAGGAGCATGCGTCACGACGAGTCGGTGAGCATTCCTCGTCCGAATGGGTGGTGTGAGCAGCCTATCATCCCTCGTTGCAAATTCCGACGGGCGAAGAGAGTCTCGGAATACTTTCCACGGCCGCAGGGCCTCCTGTACCTGAGCAGTCCCGTCCGCGGAGCAGCGTTTCGATACGAGAAAAAATGCTCTCCTCGACTTAGCCAACCAGGTAAACGCACCACCCATGATCCCGGAACCTCATCTCTAAACAACAAATACATGCCCATCCCAAACATCAGCCAAAAACCCCTCACCTCCCCCTTCCAAGAAACATCACACATGCAAATCCCCCAATCTCATCTCACGCCACCACATCCCGAACCAATCCCACGCCATCCTCGCTCGGGAGCCGGCAGCACCAGCCTCGATCGCCACAGAGCCATTGTCAAAGTCGAGACTCTAGCGGGATCGCTTCACTAAGAATGCGTAAATGTGTGTGCAAGGCTCCACCTGTAAGACGCCCAAAACATGTAAACGAGGTAGAAAGTTCCGAAAAATCTCCTGGGCGGCATCCGATGGGTTGACTGTAGATCGGAAGAGCAGTTCCGCGGTGCTAGCTTGGCGCCCACCTGCACTCCACACTACGAGTCGAGTCGCGGTTATTTCCGCACTGATCATGGCAGGGGTGCGCATGGGGGTATATAATGGGAGGAGGTGCCGCGGACGTTGGGGCTGGTGGGTGAGCGCGGTGGTAGCTTTTTACTTCCTCTTTTTGTATTGACAAACATTGGATTTTGGTCTACTCTTATGCACATGCTTTCCATCCTTCTACAGTACAGTGCGACCCCAGGCTAATATGCGGGAAAAACCCGGATGCGTATGAGAAGAGCAAGGAAAAATATGGATCGATGCGCCTAGCATGGACAAAAGAAACGATTGGACCTCCGAGATGGTGTACGTGGAAGAGTGACAATGCCAACCCAAACACCGAAGCCAAAGGACAGAAGATCGAAAGGACCAAAGCACCAAAGCACCCTCATCGTCACCGGCTGATTGGAACTAAGCCCTCGATTTGAGGCATAGCCTCTAACGCCTTCGCATCCAACGTCCAGCTATTCAGATCGGCGCAGTGGTTTTCAAACAATGGCGTCAACCGAGTACATCCCATCTCGACGTCCCAGTAATGGCAAGCTTCGTCTGCATAGGGCCAATTAATGTTAATGCGACCGAGGAAGGCGCTGACGATGAATTCCCGAGGATGCTGGTAGAGGTACTGTCGAAGTTGAGGCCTGCTCAAAGAGTTAGAGAAATGTGGGACTGCAGTAGAAGAAGAGCTAGCCCACCATGGAATCAGGTCGACTAGCAAATCAGTCGCTGAGCAGTCCTGCTTGGCCAGAGGCATCAACCAATCCGGCATTGCGTTCATGTTCTCGACGCTTGGCCAGATGAGCCACTGGAACAATTTAGTATGCCGTCCGGCACGGTAACCTTGGAAGGACTTGCCCGCATCATTTTAGTCAGGAGGAAGGCCGAAGCAAGCCGCACCGGCATAGGAAGTCCGCTCAATATCTTGTTCGACATCCTGGCCGCCCACGTAGGGACCGGCTGTCCGTCTTGAGGATCCACCCAGCCCAGGATCAAAGTATCCACGTCAACTTCGTTGCGCCCGAATATTTGTGCTTCATCCCATCCGCTCGCCAGCATTTCCCTCTTTGTTCTCCGGTAGAACGCACAGTCGAAACTAAACTTGCTGTATTCGTTTGCTGGGTCCACGGCGAATGACTGCGTGCTGTCCAAGGCGCTCTCGGGCAAGTGAAAGGCCAACGCCGGTTGGCTAGGCTCTCTGCTGTTGTTTCGATCAGCGGTTTTCTCTCAAATTGCGAGGGGTGTCCTTGCTTCACCTTTCGTCCCGCGATGATCCGTCGTAAGATGACGCGGCGAGACTTTGCGACGGCCGTTGGAACCGCTCGCTTCCTGGCGTCCCGAGCGAATCTTCGTGCTGGAGTTGGGATGGACCTTCACCGACCTCCTGACAATCCTTAGCACCCGTTCCCGACTGTCCTTCGATACACAACCTCACCTGAAGGGCCTTCTTGATCTCCTCGGCCGTGTGATGGGCGAACCCGTTCTTCTCCAGCTCGGTAGCCCAATTCGCAGCCGTGCTACGGTCCGGCGACATTGCCAGCAACGACACGATCGACTTCATATCATCGAGCTCCTTCGCCAGCCGCCTCACATGAGCGCGCAGCTGTGTGGTAGTCTTGCCATCCTCGGCAACGTCGTAGACGCAGGACAGGTTTTTCGTCTGGCAAGTGTTGCACTTCGGCCGAACACCATCGCACTGGGAGAACGTCAAACCCGATCGACTGTTGCCCGGATGCTTCTCACCTTGGATTTGCGCTTCCTGCAGCTTTCACATGCAATGGAGGTAATTTTCCCCCGGGGTGTGCGCAGAGCATAGGTACCCGAGATGGGTGACTGATGTTGACTTCTCGAGTTCGCCAGGGCGTCTCCAAGTCCCTGTTTCGGGGCCAATGGTGCTTTGTGGTTGGCGGCTGGGTTGAGAGACTGAGCACGAAGCGCTGGTGGTGATGTTTCGAGATGGAGCGACGCGATGGTTTGATCCCAAGAAGTGGATTCCTGGCTGTATTTCTGTCAGCTGTATCCACAATCAATTTCGATATGTACGATGGCAAGTTCATCTTTGCATGTCTTCGAGGATGACCCTTCTTCGCCTATCTCGGTCCTGTTCATCCTTCGGCGTTATTTCGACCCCGCTGATCTGCGCACCGGCCAAGTCCAATATCGGCAAGTAGGAATTCTCGCAACAGCCCAGAAAGAGGAGGGTTTCGAGGACAGAGGCGACCCGCACTGCAGTATCCGGTATCGATCCTCGGATGACGATCATACCAAAGGCCAGCGGAAGGTTGGCTGGCTGGACTCCTCAATATCGTACCACTTTCGAGGCGAGGATATGCATAATAGCTCCGCTGCCGTGCTTCAACATCCTTGGTTATCTGTCCTTCTTGGATTGGTGGAATCTTCCGCTGTGGACAATGCATCGGTCGACCGCCAGGAAAAATGCTCAGCCGATAGTCCTTGGGCTTGAAGACATGCGGCGTCGCGTCCAAGGCTGCCTTCATGAGATGAAAAAGCTCCCAGTCGCAACCGCCGCCGTCGCATGCGCTTGGGAAACCCATATTGCAGAGCGGCTGCCTTGAAGGGCTTGGAAGACTCCAGGTTGAAGTGGCGAAATGAGCTTACCCGTGGAACGCGCTCGAGTTGATCACAGCCTCTGAGGCTCGACGCAGCATCCGAGGATTTGTGGCATCGTGTGGTAGGCCATCAATGCCATTCGGAAGGTTGTTTCCATACCAGTAATTCGCTCCTAATATCATCGTCAATTTTCGCAATCACACATGCTCGTGAGCGCTGACCTGGCGACGAATTTGCGGATTCTGAAGGCATGAGTGAGAGCATGTCTGTGTTACTCCATGCGATGTAGGAGCTATATTCAATTGTCGGTGGTTGAGAGAGATCGACGCACTGTAGCCTTTGGACTGATCAACGCTACGCCTTCGGGGATTTACCCTCTATAATCTTTGCCATTAGAGTGCTGCGTATGGGTAACTATTAGGCCCGGCCAACCCTTGCGTTCACGCTGCCGACAAGCACCGGGAGCTGGGACGGAGTTTCAAATGCGTCGCTCGCCTATAAACCGCCAGTGGGGAGGCGGATGCAGGTTCGGACCTAGTGCCCTAGCGGACCACACACAAACAACCGCGGGGAAGTCGGCTCAGAATGCGGTACATTCGAAAGTGGCCAGTCCGGCGCCCTCCGCGCCTTCGCCCGAGGTCCCCTACTTACTGGAATCCGGCCGAATCAAATCAGGGGACTGATTGTTGGCGCATTGAGCTGGGAACGCAGGTAGCGTGCCCACGCCGCGCTCTATCTACCAGTTCAGCAGGCCGGTAGGGGAGATTTCTCTCCTGTGTGGTGCCTCCTACACGGCGGACCCTGTACAGAAGACAGACATGGGAATTTGGGTCCGCGCTGAGCCGCTAAAAACCAATACTGACGTTGGCGGTGACGAGGTTGTGTGGATTGACGTGCAGCCTTTGTCCAACGCATCCATCGGATCCATTCATGGCACATATGCAACGTTCTAGACCCTGAAAAGAGTAGACCGTTATCCAGAGGCGCAACTTTCGTTTCTTGTCGCCAGGCAAGCCCAATTACATCACAGATGTCGGTGGCCCTAGCCCACTAGACGAACAGGTGCCAGTCGGTCCGATACCCAAATGGTGTCTCGTCAGCCAGCTGAGGCCCACTGCCTCGCAATGTGATCTGCCCTGCATTTGCGATCTGGGGTCTTTCAGTCGCAAATCTTGATGACGTTGCTTGGGCCTGCCATCGAGTCTCTGGATCTCTTGTCCTCATGGCGCTGCTCTCGCAAGGTTGCCGGCGCCTGCTGGCTCTACTGCTCTCGACACCAAAGCTGGGATGGCTCGCTCCCGCTCACATGCTACAGAGTCGGAATGTGGCTGTCTCACTTCGGATTGAGTCCGATGCGTCGGTATCATCAACGCGAGTATGGGGGATCGCTACGAATTGCTCCTGAACTGCTCGCGCTCGACACCACCTGCCTGGGCAGCAAGCTTGAAGATGAGCACTGAACGGTCCTGGCGCCATTTGTCAATTTCCCATGTCTCGCCATTATTGATAGCCCAAGAGCAAGATTTACAGTGGGGTCCACGGCGCCCACTCACTGGCTTCTTCCTCGACCGTCACACTCCACTCAGGGAATTTGAGTTTAAACGAGAGCTTGTTTTCTTTGATCAAGCTGCGCTGCCTGTGATTTTGGCAAGAGGCTTTGGGGCGGGCGGGCGTGCGCTTGGCCGCAAACGGTATGTCGAGCCCTTGTGGACGCAGCATTCCTGTCTGATTGGATCTAAACCATTACGTGACGCCGTCGTGGAGAATGGATGCGTCTGGCTAGAGGCCATGGCGGGTTGGCGCAGGGCTGACGTTTTTCGCCGCTGATTGCCCGAGTATCTGGCCGCAGTCAATGTTGACGTCCCGAACCGCCTTGGACGTCTATGCAACACTTCCGGAGCAGCACGACCCTGATCTTCAGGGTCGCAGGATGATCAATTGCGTGGAAGAGGATGGCTGTGTTGGCGGTTCACAGCGCGAACTTTCTTCTCGGAAATAGTGGGAAATGGAAGCTGGATCCCGCCGTGTTTGCCGGTCGCGGTGCCCTATACCTAATTGGTTGGCCTCGTTGTCTCTTGTTGTCTCCAGCAGTTCCCCCGCAGTTGGACAACTCTATTTGATGCAACACCAAAAGTCTCTCCAACTGTCTTCACGCGACCTTTTAACGCTAACTCATCCTCAGACACACTCACTTGGCTTCCATCGCCATCACTACCGTTCCTCGGTTCATGTGGAAAGAGGCGCCATGGATTGCTTGGCAAATGACGGCCTGTTCACCACTCTGCTGGGACCAACATCCGTCTGCCGCCTCCTGAAGCCTCGTTAACGCACTTTACACAGCCTGCCAAGACAATTACCAGGACATGGGCTTCGAGGCGCCAGACCGGGAGCATGAAGTGCCAACCAGCGTGCACAAAGCAGCGCCTCTGGTGGCGGCATTTCTATTGCTAGCTACCGCCTAGGCCGTACTGGCGCCTGCACATCAAGGTGCACGTGCCCTGCGTTCTCCATTTCCCTGGTGGAGACTGCCGGATTCACTACTAAGCGTCTACCGTATTCTATCTGACCCCTGGCATTCTTGGTGCTAACGGCTCGCCATCTATGACCCGATCGCTGGGGACCCTCACAGAAATTGATCTTCAGCTTCCCACAATGGCTTAATGCGCCTCCGGTACTCATGATTCGCTTCGAGACAAGCAAGATCACTCAACGGGGCTCCGTTGCCCGGTCCCATGGCCCCTCCCTGCAAGCCACCCACGAGCGCTCGTCTTGCTTGCGTGCTTGGCTATCGTCCGGCTATCTGTGTTGAATCTACGTACAGGCCAGCAGACTCTGCTGAAGTTTATTTCGTTGAAAGCTCCACCACCGTCGCGGAAATCACGCCACTCTCCCGCGGCTGGGTCGCGTGTCCATGTCGTCGCTGTTATTTCCTGTTTCAACCTCGTTTGTTTCGTTTTGTCCTCTCCCTTTGCCCGGAAACGAAGATAAGCTCCGGCAATTGAAGGTATCCATATCTTAAGCTTCTCTACCATCGGGTTCTTCATGTCGCATGTAACCTTACGGTATCCGATGTGTCTGTCCTGCGCAGCGCTTCTGTCTAATTCACAGAAAGTTCTGCTAAGACGCCTCATGCTTCGCCCACCCAGATGGATCTCTCGGCACGAACCGCTGCGCTCAAGGCCCGTGCGTGCATGGACCGAAATGTTTTGGGATAGGTACAATGCACGATTCTCAAGAGCCGCGAGCGCCATTTCAAGTGAGATCTAAGGTTAGTGCCATTCCAAGCTTCCTCTTCAGGCAGTAAAAGCGTTGATATCGTGGTTCAAAGGTTCTTCTTCATGCTGAAGTCACGCCATCTGAACATAAGTCTGGTACCTTTCAGACCTGCCGTCCCGCCTAAAGTTCCGGCTTGCCCGGTTTGACTAGAATGGGCGATCCCAGAATATAGACCGTCAACATCCAGAAAGTTGGGGGTTTGGCGTGAATATACACGGCATTTCTCGGTATCTCAAGAAGTGGGGAAGCCCTGAGCACGGAAGTAACGGTGACAATAAAGTTGCAGATCCCCAGCTTTGTGGTCTGAGACATCGGGTTCACGGTCCGATGTCAGTCTGAGTACGGGGTACGAGCGCGATGCTTGGCTTGGTATCCACGCGTCGCTTTCACATGCCTACACACCCTTCCTTGTATAGGTATGTAAGATCCCCCTGCCATACACTCTCTACTTGTGCGATTAAGCCTTCATACTCGGCCCGGTTGCTTCATTTTTCTACGCCCAAGGTGACTCCCAGGCATATGTGCTGCCATGGCGCCTCCACCAGTGTTTGTGGGGCATCCATCCAGGCCTCGAACTGGTGGTAGGATATCATCACTCTTTCGCGGCCCTTCTTTTTCATGCGGACGAATTTCATCCCCGCACGCCCCACCATGCCCTTCAGAACCCAGATGAGTTAGCAGCACGGGATCGTAAACACGTGCTGAACTCATTCTTACTCAGCTCAATGCGCGACGTTTTAAGACGATACAATTCAACACTGTGACTGTCATGTAAGTATGGGTGAATGTTTATGCACGTGATATTATGGTCCGTGCATGCACGTGCGCTTACGCTAGGCTGGAAACTTTGATGACTTCACCTCCGCGACTCCCCCAACCGTATGCCGCACCTCCATCGCGAAACGTCGCGTCGTGCGCCTCTCACAACATACACAATCTTCCTTCCCGCACTCGGAGCTGCGACGCGGCTCGCTCTTGTCTCTTGACTGCGTGCTCCCTTGCCTGCAAACCGCTCTTGTCGGCAGGTCGAGTGAGCTCTCCAGCCGGGGACACTCAGTCAGTCAGTGGCAAAGGCACTCAATTACTCTCATAACAGAAGCAAGCTGACGCCCAAAATTCCGAGCATCTGTGTGCAGGGGTCCAGCGACAGCAAACATCAAAATGGCGTCCCGCGCCAGCTCAGCCTCCGAAGGCGAAATCGGCGAAGTTATCGAGCGCAAGAAGAAGGCAAACAGCACGAACCAGTCCAACGAACGCACAATTAACGACTCGGACAGGGTCTTCGGACTGGATGGTTCATGGGATAGCCCTAGTAGGTTCCGCTGTGCGCCTTCACTTCCACCCCCTCGAGTACTAATCTATTCAGAGTACAATGGTCGCGGCTTGAGTCGCTCGCCTTCTCCATACCGGGCCCCACGCAAGCGTTCGCCCTCGCCGTACCGCGCTTCACGCAACCGATCTCCTCCACGCAAGCCATCTCGGTCCCCTTCGCCATACCGCCATAGCAATGGTCGAAGCCGAGGCTCCGGGTTCAACGATTCACGGCCGCCGCATAAGCGCAAAGCGTCCCCACCGCGTGGTCGTCGGCCGGACAAGCGGCACCACGCTGATCGTAACAGGGCGAACGACCGTCGATCCAAGTTCCAATTCGATGAAGTTCGCGCCGCGCTTCATTCGGGCGGTAACAACGACCGAAAGCAGCCCAAGCCCGTGTCGTACGCTGGCAACGAGAATCCTGCTCCAGTGCCTGATTTCCGTGAGGGACTGAAGCCGAATGGCCAGCCTCTGAAACATGACAGTGACAGGTACCGGCGGGTGGAGTTCGAGCGTGACTCTGAAGCAGATGGCAAGGCGGCTACCAATACCCCAGCTACGGCATACTCAACGACAAATGGAGACGTTCAAATGTATGCAATAGCTCACCCCCATCTATGCATCGCTAATTCGCCTTCCAGGACTGGCACGAACGAGGAACCGGATCTCGAGCCAGCGACCGAGCATCAAGCACCAACCCAAGAGACTCGTGAGGAGAAGCGGCGTAGGTGGGCCGCCATACGAGCGGCTGCCGAGAATAAAGCAAAGGAGAATCTTCTGCAGCAAGCACTTCTTGCAAATGCTTCTGAGACTGCTACTTCCAATGTAGCATCCCCTGCAGCAGCAACCGAGGGCTCGATCTCTTCTGCTGGCTCCCCTCGGATTGGAAATCTAGACTCTGTCCCGGCCTCTCCTGAAGTCATGGTCGTCGACAAACAGGAAGCTCCTAAAGAGGAAAATAGCCCGACGACTCGCAGCCCGTCCGCAGCTGATTACGATCCTACCAAAGACATGCTAGATGACCGTGACCGAATTGCTCAGAAAGCTCGACAGGCAGAGATGTCGTCCGATGCGTACAGAGAGACAAACCCTAAAGCCCTTTCTACCTTGCCTGTTGAAAAGGTCTTGCCTGTGAAGAAGCAGAAGGAGTTCGATATGTTCAGCTTCTCTGATGGCGAAGATGAGGAGGAAGAGACCATCGAAACAGAGGTGAGCGACGCTGCCAAAGGAACCGTTCTCGACGAGAAACTCCTCGACAACTGGGATGATCCTGAGGGGTACTACAAAATCATCAGCAACGAACTGGTCAACGACGGACGTTACCGCATGATCAAACACCTTGGGCGTGGTGTCTTCGCAAACGTTGCCCAGGCTGAAGACACGAAAACACCAAACGACGCGGACCGCAAGCTGGTCGCTATCAAAATTATTCGTAGGAACGATCTCATGAGGAAGTCAAGCCAGAAGGAAATCGACTTCTTGCGTAAAGTGAACGACGAGGACCCGCACGACAAGCAACACATCATTCGACTGTTTGGCTCCTTTGATCACAAGGGTCATCTGTGTGTCGTATTCGAGCACATGTCGAAGAACTTGCGTGACCTCCTGAAGGAGGATACTAATGGACACGGCCTTTCTCTGCAGGCTGTTCGGACATATGCTCGACAGATGTTTTCCGCTCTCCGCCACTTGCAGCACTGCCAGGTCGTTCACTGCGACCTGAAACCTGACAATATCCTGGTGTCTGCAGACAAGAAGACGGTAAAGCTCTGCGATTTCGGAACAGCCGTAGATAGGCGGGACATCATGGAACGCACCGAGTACCTGGTCAGTCGGTTCTACCGTGCCCCCGAGATCATCCTCGGCATGGAGATCGGCTACGGCATTGACATGTGGGCCGTCGGGTGCACCGTGTACGAGCTGTGGACTGGTAAAATCCTCTTCACAGGTCGTACTAACAATCAGATGGTCAAAGCTTTCATTGACTGCCTTGGATGGCCGAGCGAGAAATTGCTGAAGAAAGGTCTCCTGACGAACGTCATTGAGCATTTCGAAGCTGGCCCCCCGCTGAAGTTCATCAGTAGGGAGGTAGACCAGCATGGAAATGTAAGTTTCACTGTCGCTCAATTCGAATTGGCTAATTTCAACAGCTTTCGACTCGAAAAATCGAGCAGCAAAAGAAAATTGCCCGGGACCTCAAGACACGCATCCAAGATGCTACCCGTGGCATCACACAAGGCGCACCGACCGCCACGGAGCTGAACGACTTCGCAGAACTCCTCGGAGCATGCCTCAATCTCAACGTCGATAAACGTCTTCAGCCCAAGGAAGCTCTTGCTCACAAGTTCTTCCCCCAACCGAAGCCGAAGACGGCGGTTATCAAGCCGACCATGGTCAAGCGCGGCGCAACTGTGCGAAGGTAAGCTTCTCTTTGTTTTTTGTCAGAGATATGCCAGCCGCTTGGGCTTTTGATTATTGGGGTTTGCGAGATGGAATGACGGGAATGGATGCGGAGGTGGTGGATCTGGGCGACGATAGGCTTGTGAGTGGGACACACCAATAACTCTACTTTCGACGAACATTTCCCCGGCTCTGCCGGCATATACGACTCAAAGTAAGTATTCGCGTTGGTTTTTTTTCTGGAGGTGAGGTGCTGGCCCCACGGGCCTCCACTCCCCTCCCCCCATGACTTTTTGCGAGTCTTACACAACATGTACGTATAGCTGTCTCTGGTTCAAACGCGATGGAGCTGGTTTTGAGGATATACAAGCGGATGGAGTGTGGGTTAGGAGGACCTACCGAGTTCTCAGGGAACGACACGGGAACGATCCATCGACTGTTTATGGAATGGAACGACCATGCATGGGCGGAATAGATGTTGGGGGGTCGCTTTACTGGGGCATGTTTTCCCACGTTTGGCGCATGTATATACCGCAGGCATGGATATGCTGCATTGCAAACATGTCAACTTCATAATCCGGCAATGGTCTGCAATAGTGACGTGAAAAGAAATGACATGTCTCACAAAAAAATCCACCTCCCTAAAGATTCGTTAAATTATTGATGCCTCAGATTCATACCCGAATCGCAAACCTAATCCATGCAAATCGAAAAGGCTACAATAATACACTCTCCTCGAAGACCTGAAGAACACAGCTTCGTGATCGCTCCTCAGGCTAATAACTGCACACCACCGTTTATCTTTCTACGAACTCGCGCTGGCGTCCACCGCAGTCCCACTCTCGCTCGTATCCTTCTTCGCTTCCTCGTTCTTCTTCGCTGCGGCCATCTGCCACGCCGGAATAGCCGCTCGGCCGTTCGCGAGTCTACCGTACGGCGACGGCGCCGCGGCTTTCTCAGGAGCTGGGGTCGATGGCGCGGGTGTGCTGCTTCCCTGTGCATCGGTAGCGTTGGCACCAATTGACAGCTCACTCGCGGCAGCGGGAGCAGGCGTAGAAGCCTGCGGCGCAGATGCAGACGCCGCAGCCATCCCATTAATATTCGGCGTCGAAGCCGACGCTTGTGACTGCGGCATACCATAGAAATTAGGCGTCGTAGTCGCAGGCGGCCTCGCCGTGCCCGCACCCATCCTATTCCCCACCAACGTCTTCAGACTCTTGAGCTCCGTCGACAGCTCCTTCAACCGCGCATCGTTGGCCTCCTTCTGCGCCTCCATCGCCTTCGGAATCAGATCCCTTAGACCCCTCACATCGTCTTCTATCCGCCTGTTATCCTCGCCCTGGCGTCGCGAACTCTCCTTCAAGCTGGTCAGCACACTTTCCATTTCGCCCAGAGCGTTGTCGAGACGCGTGGTGCGTGATTCCTCGGCCGCTTTGAGGGCGGCGGTGTCGGTGTTGAGTTGGTCGAGGAGGTCGAAGGCGCGCTTGAAGGATTCGTCGATGGAGGCTTTGTCTTGCTCGAGTTGGGGCGGGGTGGGAGGGGCGATGAGCGGGATTATGTAGCGTTTTGCGGTGAAGTAGAGGCCGTAGCTTATGCCACCCATTACGGTCGCCATGATGAAGTAGTCGCGCCAGTCGCGCTTGGGCGGTCTGTTGCGCCGTACTATCAGCTTCCAGTCCAACGTCTTCTATCTGTGATCGATGGGAGGGGGTGTTGACTTACTCTGGCGGTGGCGGCTGCTGCCAGTACCCCGGCGGAGAGTAATTGCCATACGCCGGGGCCGCGGATTGTGGGCGATATGCATAGTTTGAAGCCGGAGGACTTTGTGGTGATGGGGAGGAGGGGTGGCTGGGGTCCTCGGCTGTGCGCGCGAGCGAGATGTCGATCTCTTCTTGTGTGAGGTTCTTGGACTGGAGGAAGGCAATGCGCTTTTCGACGGGGGCGCTGGCCACGGAAGGGTCTTGGAGGACTAGCACAGCAGTCAGAATGGTTATCGAGCGCGTGCGATCGAGCTGGGTGTGACGACGTACAAGAGACCTAGGGCGGTTGGTTAGCACTGCGAGTTGCGCGGACTGGAAAGGTCTTACGGCGGAGACGATGAGGTCCTCGCGGACCATGTTGGCGGTCGTTTACCTCACGTATGGAGGGAGTGGATGGGAGGAAAGAGGCATGCAGCATGTGCAGGCGGCTCCGCTGAAGGCGATGATGCGCGGCGCTGCCGAAATGATGGAGGCCGGAATTGCCGAGGCTCGCGGCTCCGAATGGGCTCACGTGGAGATGCTGGGGCTGCACCGGCCGCTACTTTGTTCATAGTAAGTTCCCCTTCGCTCCTCTTTTCGAAAGTCTTTCCTTGAGCTTGTTCATTCGGTTTATTCGTCCTGAATGATGCACTAGCCATTGAGATCCCGCAGTTTGGCGGGTCCAGAGAACGGTATTACACCGAGGCTGCTCCATTGAACTTGATCTGCTGGTACACGAAGCTTTCTTCTCTATGCAGCCGATCATACACCTTTTCAGACAGCTGCTTATGGTGCATCATGATGCTCCCTGAGATGTCCGACGTTCAGTCCGCCGGTGACGAAGAGAAAAACGACGGCCACCTCGCGGATTTTTGACCGTTACCGCCTAGAGTAAACGCGACAAGAAGACCAGCGATTCTTGTAAACAAGGCCATTAAGTGGTATATCATAATATGACATCTATTGTATACCTTCAAGCCATGCAAGCAAAATATCTTATCTTCCACGCCACTATCCAATCATCCCCAGGATGCACCACGCAACATACAAAAACGCCAGATCCAATGCAAAAACCCGCAAACACGTATATATGCTCAACAGCGCAAGCCATGCAACACAATGCAGCGCAAGAAAAGCAGCCTTACCACGCATGAGGACCAAATGTCTCACCTTGCTTGACAGTTTTGTACGAGCAGGCTTGCCAGTCGCAGCCCTGCGTGAGGATTAGCACGATCTATCCGTAGACGCTTGAGGCGTGGAGATGAAGGGCATTGCACAACGTACCTGCTTGTAGACCTCCGTCCCCCACCACTTGAACCCACTCATCCATCCAGGAAACACAATCCCAAAGAAAATCACCACGACTCCCACGGCAAGACCCGAGTCCAACGCTGCGCTGAGCGTCATGTTATACTTCTTCCACCACTCCTTCTTCCTCTTCCTGATCTCAAAGTTGAAGACGTAGCATACGATCGCCCAGACCGAGAAATTGAGGCCCGTAGCAGGCGGGATCCAGGATAGGGAGCCGAAGACGACGGCGAGGTTGACCTTGCGCAAGATGGATTTGCGATTGTTGCGAGCGAGGTACCATATGATGACCGGTGCAATGAAGCCTACCAAGAAAGCCCAGACGAGAGGGCGGTACAGCGCACCGGGGCCGAAGAACCGCGCGGGACCAACGACACCCCAGAGGATGCTGCCGTTGAAGTGGACACGGGCGATGGGGCAGGTGAACCCGTTGATAGCCTGTGGTGTGCATATACCTGGGATAAAGCGGAGCATCCAATTCAACACACCGATTTGCGTCAAGCTCGAGATGATAGTAGCCGAGAGCTGGAGATTGAACAAAATCTTTGGCGGTATTTTCATATAATGTCCTAGCTTGAGATCTGAGGAGAACTTGAGGCCTTGCGTCGACGTGATGTAGCCGTAGGTCGTGAAGACCATGTTGGCGACGGGGCGACCGGGGAAGGCGACACCGCAGATGAGCTGGCAGATGAGGTAGAGACTACTTTGCTGGTTTGTGATGGCCATGACGATGCCGATGGGGATGAATAGGACGGCACCGATGCTGAGGGCAAGGAGGAGGCCGTACCAAGGGAGGTGGATAGGGTAGTATTCGACGACGAATATGCCGATGGCAGTCATGCTCACTCCGGTCATGATGTACCAGAGGATCGGAACGTCCTCGTACCTTCGCATCAGGCGATTATGTACATCTTCTGAATTCAGCAAATCTTCCAGCTCTGGCTCTGATGTCGTCGTGTTCGTTCTGAACAGTCTCGATGAGTTGGGACGGCCGTTACTTCCAGAGTTGTCCGGTAGTGGTTCGTACTCAGGCCCTGGCATTCTCCGTATTTCAGCCCAGGAACGGCGCCATTGTCTTATAATGTCTTTTCCGTGCCATAGGGCCGTATGAGATATCAAGGCTGTAAGTGCGGCGAACTGCAGTGCGTAGCTCAAAACGTATGTTATAGGCAAGAACACTCTACTGTAGTTGTCGTAGGCCTCCTTGTCGAAGAGGAAGTTATCTGTTAGAATTTTACTAACGTCGTAAGGTTTGCCCCGGTTATCGAAGACGGCCGCTGATAGAATAGGCATGTAGGCAGAGAACATCACGTTGGCATAGTCTGGAACGGCATTAGCGTCACACGGGTGTGCAGAGCTAAACATGCGTACACATCAATGGAGCCGCAATCCACATGACCAGGACAAGGCCACCGAGAATGTTGAGGGCGGCCCAGAAAGGTGTCACAAGTGGTGACCCAATGTATGCGATCTGCGCCCAGTCGAAAGTTACAGGGAACAGTCCAAGACCAGAAGCAATCCCAAACTGAATGTGTTAATATGTTCCGGTAATGATGCACAGCTGTGAACTTACAAGGTTAGCTACAACGACATTTTTTGGCGCAAACCAGGTGATGACGCTAAAATAGCTCAATGCGGGCATGAGGAGTCCAGGCAGAAAGTAGAACGCGACGGCGCCAACGAAGACTCGCACAAAGAACTTAGACGGCGAGATTGTCCAACCATTAGCCGGCTTGTTTTCGTCTTTGTGTAGCGCGGTGAACATAGACGTGGAGACGAGCGTGCTGGGCCATATCATCCCGCTGGGCCGAACGAGATACTGGCGAGTGAGTCCAGCGAGTGCATATCCGAGAATCTGGGTTGATAGCGTGAGCAATATCTGATAGAGGACACCGAGATCTTGATGGTAGAATTTGGCTTGTTCGACAATGACCTAATTGAACGTTAGCGCTGTGCTTCTAGAGGCCCGTCGTACTGACATCTGTCGCAAACGCAAATCCAAACGACACATTGCTGCTGATGTACACGCAGCAGTGCTCCTTTGCATTCCAGCGGCCCTGCGCAAGCCAAAGTCTGGTGCGCGTTCCCCACGGCAGCCTGGATTGTGGAAGGTGTGAGCTGTGTCTGGAAGCTAGCCGGCTTCCGCTTCCATAGAGGGAGCCATTATCGGATTGGAGAGCTCCGTTGACAAAGGTTTCGTTCGGGTCGTCTGGCCGTTTCAAAAGCTGGTCCCACAGCAGGCCAAGAGGATGAACGAGCAAAAGAGCAATAATAGGCGTGATGCTAACGCTCGGGTATCTCAAAGAAAAGAACAAGTTGGTAGAAGATCCAAGTATCGCAAACAAAATCGATAACGCCCACATGCGCGGCGTATTAATGGATAGCGAAAGGTCATCGGTGGCTGCAACGGACGCTCGTACGTGGGCATAGGGCGAATTGTCTGAGGGGTGGCCATGATCCTTCATGTCGTGCATGTCTTCGCCCGCCGAAGTTTCTTCGTCTTCCTCAGTACCTCCCATTTGGCTGCTGGTTGATGAAGACTGTAGGCTCTCAAAAACGCGTGGAGCGCCTACTGCAGTTGGACCCAACCCGCTTGCATTGAATCGTGATTCCAGACCCGACTCTTGCTGCCCTTCATACGCATCCTCAAGTAGCGCGCTGCTGCTGCTGCTTTCGTCCCTGGTGCTGCGCCGCCGTGCGCGCGATGCCGTGAACACCGGCTCGCTCCGAATTGAATCGTCATGGCTTTGGTTTACCGACGGCCGTCGTTGAGCGGGCTCACTGTGTCTGAGCTTGCTTTTCCCCTTTCTCTTGCTGCGCTGAAGAAAGTTGGTCACATGATGGTCGTCAGAATCGTCGGGGCTAGAGCTCAGGGACAGGATCGGGAGGCCGCCATAGGAACCTGTGCCTTGCGCCGGAGACGAGCGCACCAGCAGCGGGGCGCGCGACATCTTTTGGCTGTCGGGATGGCGTGAAGAATCTGCGGGACAGTCGCTCTCGTCGCTTTCGTCATGAGGGATCGCTGCGGCTGGGGCTATGCTTTCTTTTTGGCGAAGAACGTGGAGTTCGTAGCTGCCTCCTCCGTCTAGAGAGATGCCCGCCGCTCTTGTGTCACCCACACGTGAGGTGGAGGAGGAAACAGCAAATTCAGACTGTTGCCGCGCTGAGCGCCTTTCAGGCTCCATATGTATGACCTGGCGGCATGGGCGCGTGGGAGGGCAATCGAAAGGGGTTAGCAAGCTGGCTTTCGGTGGTCCAGTGACTTATCAGAAGATCAGATAGCGGCTAGATCCGCTGGCGCCAAGGAAAAAGACCGCAGAGGTTCCCGAGGTCGGCCGGGAAGATGACATGCTGCTGAACGCCATGACAAGCTGCATCCGTGGGGGCCTTCACAGTCATTGAGTTCTTTCAAGGGTCGCTCAATGATTCCTTGGTATTTACAGAGTTGTTACACAAATATATACACCGCACTACGTCATACAAGCGGACACCCGCGTTATTTTACACCCACGTGGCCTGGCAGATCCACTTGGTCGTCGCGATGACTGGGACCAGCGGTCAGACCCTCTAGCATTTTGATGGCGCCCTCAATGTCGTCCTTGTTGTATAGGAACAGCCCCTGCAACGCTGCAGTGCTCAATTTGTCCGTCAGGCCCAGCGCCTTGATCTTGGCCAGAAACCTCCGTTTGCCCTCACCACTGGCGTCAAACTCGGCATAGAACCGATCCCACAGCTGTTCAATCTGATATTCGGTTGCCTCGCCAAGCCGTACAGTCATGTCGACCCTACCGGGGCGGATGAGAGCCTCGTCCAGCCTCTCAACGTGATTCGTAGTGAGGAAGATAATACGCTCCTCGGCACTAGCGACGCCATCGAGCGCATTCAGCAGACCCGAAAATGTGACGGTCGCGCCCGAGTAGCCGTCGGAGCCTGGCTTTTTGCGATTCGCAAATGCTACATCGACGTCCTCCAGCAAAACTATCGTCCGTGGCGGGATCTTGGTCAGAAGCTGGCTCAGCCGGTCATCGTGCAGACCTCGTTGGCTAACATTGAGAATGGCAATGTTGAAGTCCAGATGCCCTGCAAGCGCCTGTATGAATGAGCTCTTCCCTGTCCCTGGCGGTCCGTAGAGCAGATAACCTCTCCTGTACGGTATGCCGCGGTCGAGGTACCATGTGCGCGCTTTGAGAAAGGCCTGTACGTCCTCCACGATCCGTTCCTTCACGCCGCGCTCAAGTATGACCGATTCCAGAGGTCGCTTTCGCTTTGCATCTCCGAATGGCTGCCAGTCGGGCATCGCATTGTATATCACCGTCTTGCCCTCCTGCATCTGCTGGTGCAGCTGGTGTGCCTCGGCGAAGATTTGCTCGAATACGTTTCGTTGGGAGTAGAGGGTCGTGAGGGTGATTGTCTCGAACGGCTCGCCTGTCGTCGTGTTGAACGTCTTCTCCTTTCGCTGCCGATCGACGAATATGAAGGAGTGCCCATAGCGCAAAATGTGCTTCCCGTGGCCGGGAACAAAGAGGAAGTGGGCGGCGTTTGACGGGCCGGTCTTCGACTGGACGGTGCTCACTTGGAGGTGGTGCAGGCGTGGGTTGAGGCGACTGATAACAGATGCCAATATGCCGCCTTGCGGCGTCGGTTGCGTACCTGCAAGCTGGGCCCGGTGGAAGTTGGTCATCCACAGCAGCAGCCATGGATATGCGTGGTCATGGCGCGTGATTTCGAGGTCGACGAGCATGCGGCGACGCAGCAGTGCGGCCCCGTGCTGGAGACTCTTCTGGCCTATCCGCGCCGCCGTCGCAAGCGCTGCGAGACCGAAGCCCTATGGCGGTTGTGAGCACACCTCCAACGCAGCGGCAGGAGCATCGTACGGCGGTAAAGAACGGGTTCCCGGTCAGGTGCGCAAAGTAAGAGCTGAAGCCCTCGCCGCCGTCGGCGGACGCATGCTTTGCGAGCGGCTGCGACGGGGTGGGCAGTTTGGGGGGGTCCATGGGCAGAGACGACCTGTCACTGCCAAAACTTTGAGTCGCTAGCACACGCGACGCCGCTATGCCCGAACGAGCAGATGCGCCAAAGGAGCATCAAGAGTTGCACGGAGACGGTCTCGTCCGCGCCACTGACCCAACTCCGAGATATCGTGGCCTTCAAATACTTGAGAAGCTGCAGATGGTTCGTGTCCTTTCTAATTTCACGGGAACATCTGGCATTGTCCGCGGACATGCAGCAGCGGCGCAGGACCAGGCGGCGGCTGCATGGGGGAGATCTGGGGCGGCAGCTGTCTAGCGGCCCGGGCTGCTGGGAAACCGCGATGCAGTGTGGGAGCTTGGGCCATGCCGACCGATAAAACAACTTCCATGGCCGCCCAAGCGTAGCCTCCCGCAGTCCGTCCCCTCCTGTGATCTTCTCTCGCACCTCGCACAGGCGTCGTCTGCCTTGAGCGTGCTCTTCTGCCCCCCGCCATGGCAACTGTGACTATAGGCAAATCCTACTTCGCCGCCCTGCTGCGCCGGTGAGCATCCAAGTTGCCATGCTGTGCAGCCGCCGTTGTTTGCTAATCGTTATCTAGGGCTGAGTTCGTGAGTGTCGCCCAATGAGCAGCAGTGTGCACCATTGCAGCGAGAAATGTTCACAAGCAAGCAGCATACCACAGGCCACGAGTTTGACACTACCCCAAGCCTTTCCAACAATGTTACCATCTCCAAGGCCGAGCATGAGTATCTGGTACGTTGGCCCAGAGCCTCGCTCCCGCATTCTGCTCTCCCACGGTCACCATTCAACCTTCCATGGCCCCGTCCGATCGCTCATCGCTGATTCTCTTGCCTACCAGCTCCAAGCAGTGCGCGAGTACAGTACGTTGTCCGATCCCCCGCTTTCCCACCTTGAAGCATAGCGACCCCACGAACACCTACCTGACGAGAGATAGATCTGCTCAAGAATGCCCTTTTTCGTGGAGGACTGACGGCCGAGACTCTGGATACACTCTTGTCCGGCGAGAGCGGAGCAGCCTCCAATGATGAACAGACCAGCCAAACCACCCAGACCAATACCTGGGAAGACAAGTTTGCTCGGCCACAATCAGTCCCTGTCAAAATGAGCGCACCGCGATACGGCGACGCCTCGCCGAACTCGGACAACACTGCGGTGGGCGAGGGTCTCCAGCCGAGACCGCCCCATTCTTACGCCAGGGTTTGTAGCTTCGTCCAGCCTGACTCGTCAGTCGAGTCGCCTAAAGAAGACGACGCTTACCATGACTCATCACAAAAGGTCCCTGTGCATGATCAGCGGACCATTCTCATCGCCAACCTGTCAGAGCGGACCACGCACAAGGACCTCGTCGGCATCATTCGTGGCGGAAGACTACTCGACATCTTCCTCCGCAACGATCGCACCGCCACCATATCCTTCGTTGAAGGTGCGGCAGAGTTCCTTGCGTATGCGAAACGCAAAGATATCTATTTGCATACGAAACGAGTGAGTTCTAGTCCCATGCCCGTGCCGCTGTGCTTCCACTAATGAGAGCAGCTCGAATTCCGCTGGAACGACCGCCAATTTCACGTACCGCCGCATGTATCTAACAAGATCGCCAACGGAGCCAGCCGAAACCTAGTCATTCGGGGCGCTACCGGAAAGCTCTCCACGGACCAAATTCGAGATCATCTAGATCACATCCACAACCTTGTGGTTGTAGACATCCAGTTCAAGAACCACGACGTCTATATCTCGACCAACTCGATCCACAATGCGCTGTTTGCTAGGACTTGCATGATGTCCCGCACCCCTTACAAGGGCTTACGGATCGACTGGTACCCGGATGAGTGTGCTGCACCCTTACCGCGACCGAGCCCGAGCCCGAAAGCGCACGGAGCCCCTCCCGCTATACCAATGAAGCCAATGCCCATCACCAATCCGTACACTCTTCTCGACACTGGATCCGAGCGTGAGTCCGAATCTGAAGACGACTCATATATGAGCAGTGGTGTCCGGGTTAACAACCAGTGGGCCGACGCTGTCGTGGCTTGAGAAGACTCAACTGCCAAACACTCAGCGCAATCTTCGGTTACCAGAGACCCTCCCGGCTCCATTTCCGCTTGCACTCCCTTATGTCGCCCCAGGTCACACCACAGGTTCCTGATCATGGAGTCATTGCCACAAGCGAAAGGGTCGGAACACTGCTCACTACATACTTGCTTTAATTTCCCGGGATGCATCAATGGATGCCTTCTAGGACGCTCGGCTCCGCTCCGCAGGAACTTGGTCGTTCCTAAACTGTATTCATTACTGTACAGGTAGACCTCATCCGTTGGTCTTATCACGGGTCTTTCCTACATACTTCCCAGGTGGTCTCGCTGACGAACATCGCATGCCTAACGCTTCTGTATTGTCAAAATACTTTCCTTTCTTCCTTTTAAGCGTGTGAATATAGATACCCCAGGCGCAATATTGGAATGCGATACATACTTTCGGAAGGTTTACCTCCGCTTCCGACCTTTTCTTTCCTTTCCACTTTCAGCATCCCATGACCCACCTACTGAATGCAGCACTTGGCAGAAAAGTGAGATTGGCAGCATGATCGGGCCCGATGTTGACCGGCGTTAAGCTATCGGCTAACCCCGTGCATAGGCTTTGTACCAACAATTCACCATCCGTCTCCACGCCCGTTTCCAGAGTTTAAGAACTGCAATTCAGAAATCATTAATTCTATTTCGCTCCAGATAAGGCCTGGGACTTGTGCGATTCTCGCCACCATGACTTATACCCTACTTGTCTTCGTTCCCCGCAAGCCCAACGTCAGTCTCGAAGCATTCAAACACCATTGGGAAACGTCGCATGTCCCACTCCTCAAGCAACTCGCCGGATCCGAATTCCCGCTCTCGCATACTCGGCACTATATTGAGAAGAATGCAAACGAGGAAACCAACGTTGTTATTGGGGGCATGGAGGGCGTCACGTATGATGGAGTGGCGACCTTGACGTTCATCAACAAGGTGCATTATGAGCGGTTTGTGGGTAAACTGGGACAGGATGAAAATGAGAGGCTGCATAGAGAGGACTTAGAGAGGTTTGTAGATGTTGCCAGGGTGAGGGTTTTGCTTGTCGGGGAGACGAGGAGCACGGGGAAGGATGGCGGCACGGTGGGGTGGAGGTTTGTGGGCAACGTTTGAGCGGTGTTGGGATCGCTGTGCAGGGCAGATCTCACAATGAAGTTTGGACAGTGAAAGGTTTCTTCTGTTCTTACGATATTAGTTGCCGTCAGTTCAAAGGGTGCAGCATTTCACACAACAACACCTCTTCAACTCCGATCATGCTCTACTGCGCCTACAAACTCGTCAGTATCTTTCACAGCATCTTGATGATCATACCACACTATACCCACGCCAAACTCGCCCACCTCCAAGCGCCGTCCTTAACTCCGCACGCCGCATTAAACCCGACGCTAGCATCTATCGTTCCCATCTCCGCCTCGGAACCAATGCTATCGCACCACACCAATCTTACCAACCTCACCGTGCATCCCAACTAACCACGTCTCGTATTCTCATGTCCGCTACAATGGCGCCATTGGTCAAAGTTGCCGTTATACAGCTGTACCCGAAGGTGCGTTAGAAAGTTGAGAAGGGTGGTGGCGACGCAATGCGGTTGATGGTTGACCTCGGCATTAGCCCATGCAACTCGAGCACAACTTCAACAAAGCGGCGCAATATGTGAGAGCGGCGGCTGCGCAGGGAGCTGAGCTTGCTGTGTTACCTGGTGCGTTAATCTTCTGGATACCGGCTCGTCATCCAATCGCACGCCCTCCGCTTTCACACTCTCAAGTCCCAACCTTTCGGACGAATATCTCTCACCAATCCTGCTCTCCTCCCATCCTCATACCCTACTGAACCTTCCTCAGAATACCACCTCACCAACTGGCTCCCCAAAGACCCCGCCTTCCTCGGCCTATGCGACCAGTGGGAGACCTATCTAAACAAGTACAAAGAGTTGGCCAAAGAGTGCGGCATCTGCATTGTGCCGGGGACCATCGTGGAGACGCATCCCGGGGAAGAAGAGGAGGAAAACCGTTTGCTGAATGTGGCGTATTTCATTGATCATGAGGGGACGGTGAAGGGGAAGTATGTCAAGAAAAATTTGTGGTATGTGGGATTACCCGGCCCTCTTGCCCCATTGCAATCAAATTTCGGGAGAGTGCAAGTGAAAAGCCATATTGACGAGTTTTCATAGGGGCCCTGAGCGCGAGCACTTGACAGGAAGCGGGAGAGACGTACACGAAGTCTTCGACACCCCGCTGGGCAAAGTCGGCATGCTCATCTGCTGGGACCTCGCCTTCCCAGAAGCGTTCCGCGAGCTCATCGCTCAGGGCGCAAAGATGATCATCGTGCCCACCTTCTGGACACTGAATGATTGCAGTCCCGCGGGGCTGAAACATAATCCCTCTGCTGAAGCGCTATTCCTCGATAACATACTGATCGCTCGGGCGTTCGAGAATACTTGCGGTATGCCCCTTCTCTCTTCTTCTCTTACTGTAACAAATTGCCGACAGTTGATAGCTATCGTCTTCGCCAACGCCGGCGGGCCTCCCGGCCGTGGCTACGCAGGCCTCTCCCAAGTCGTCGTCCCCTTCGTCGGCGCGCTGACGCGGCTGGGGAGCTGCGCCGAGGGAATGAGCGTTGTAGATGTCGATATGCAGATATTAGAGGATGCGGAGGCGAATTATCAAGTTCGGGCGGACCTAGCGAAAGATGACTGGCATTATGATTATCGGCATGGTAGGGTGAAAGAGAAGCTGTAGAGGAGGGGAACGAAGTAGTCTGCTGGTTTGTGTTCTTGTGGATGATGTGTAGCTTTGAACTGTGGCATGTCTTGATGGGTGTAGAGTGATGTCAAGCTGTTGAATTCAGCTATGTGACACTTGCCTGCACAGTACCAGCCCCTTCCGACCACCCCATCCTACCCCAAACTCCAACCCCGGGCAAAAATATGGGCAAAAAAAATGGACACGGCGGGGATCGTACCCGTGGTCTCCACCTAAGCCTTCTTTCGGATTTCGCCTGCTATGTCAGTCAGTTGCCTCCCGTGGCCGGCTAGGGTGAGTAGGGGGTTTGTTGCATTCTAAGGAATGGTATATTGAGAAGTGCGGTCGAGGCCAGGATGTGGGCGTTTTACCATTAAGCTACACACCCTTAGGATGCTTTTTGAGTTATGACAGACCGTGAAACAAAGTAATACATATAGTGCAAGGACTTTGAGTTGGGGGTTTGTGGGCAAGGGAGGTGAGCGGGTGGGAGAGGGAGCCGGAGGTGGAGGGCGTTGCTAGGTGAGTGGACTGCTATACGGTGCTAAACTATACACAATGAAATTTGTGAGTGCGTTTACCTGAGATGAGACCACCGATCACTCAACATGCTTCCGCTTTGAACGCTTCCTCAAACCTCCGGGCTATCTCTAGCATCTCTGCATCCAATCTACTTCCACTCAAGAAGGTTACACTAAACGGCAACACACCCTCATCCTCCTTTCCACTGAGCTCAGACACGGGATACGTGCCCGCCGGCACCGCCGCACCACATAAATCTAGTACGTTGCCGCAGTGAGTGAACTCGCCCAGGATACTGTTCTTCTTGATCGGATCAGCAAGCACTTCTTTGATCGTCCAGTGTGTTGGCGCGGTCGGCACCACAAGCACATCGATGCCCGATGCCGCGTAGGCGAAGACCTGGGCCGCTTGCCGAGTGTAGAGCGCCTTGGCTTGGAGGTCGCGGTACGCCTGCACAGCAGTACTTTGTCGCGCGACGACAGCATCCATGAGCTCCAAGATCACAGGGTGTAACGCGCTGCGGTTCTTCTCGAGGAAGTCGTCTGGTAAGGAGGCCAGACGCTCCGAGACGAATGTGCCGTCGTAGAGCAGTTGGCCGGCTTTCTGGAAGGGTGACCAGTCAAAGGATGTGAGCAAACCCCCCATCTTTTGCAGTTTTGCGACGGTTTCGTTGAACATACGGCGGGCTGGGAGGGAGCAGATGGCTAGGGCTTCTGGTGGTGGGATGCCGAATTTGAAAGATTTGGCTTGGGCCCCGATGCTGTTGACATGACGTTCAAAGGCAAGGGTAGGTTTGGAGTAGGGATCTGATGAATCAAAGTCTTCAAGAATCTGCCAGAGTGTTCGGGCGTCTGAGACAGTGCAGGTAGTGAGCGCGATGCAGTCTAATGATAGACATGCAGGCGTAACGCCACGGAAGGATATAGTGCCTCGCGTAGGTTTGTAGCCTACGACACCATTGAACCCTGGGGGTACCCTACCGGAGCCTGCCGTGTCTGTGGCGAGGGAGAACGAGACGAGCCCTGCGCCTACCGAAACGGCGTTACCGCTGCTCGAACCACCACTAATGTAGTCTTTGTGGTAAACGGAGTGTGGGATACCCCACGGGCTTCGGCAGCCAGTCAATCCAGTGGCAAGCTGATCAAGGTTGGTTTTGCCGATAAAGAGCGCGCCTTCAGACACGACTCTGTCGTAGACGACGGCGGAGGTAGATGCAACATGTGCAAGGGGTGGACATGCAGTCGTCGTTTGCAAGCCTGCTACATCGATGCTATCCTTGACCGAGAACGGGATACCGAACAACGGCGGGAGAGCCTTTCGGTCGGAGTATTTGGCCGCCAAAGCTTTCGCTGCGGATATGACATTGTCCCTGGATTCCAGATGGATCCATACGGCGGGGTCGGTCTTCTGGTATGCTTCAATCTTGTCGTAGAGGGCTTCGGCCACAGTGACCAGAGAGAGCCCGTTCCTGTAAGCTTGTTGAAGACTCGGAATTGTTAGATCTCCATCGAAGATTGGTGGTGTCTGCGGCGGCGTCGACTCTGCGTTGCGGCTGGAAACGGCCAAAGGGGCGAGGATGTCCAAAAGAGGCTGAAGAGTACCGATGAAGCCGAAGAGGCCTTGAGACCAGTGTATCATGTCGAGAGTGCTTTTCTTGAAACACGCATCATTGTAGCCGCTCGTCGCTTCCTCGATGCCACCTAGTTTGATTAGCAACAGAAAGGCGAATTAAGATGGTAGAAGAGCTCACAGCATTCGAGGCCTCTGTCATTCGCTTCCCTAATAGAAGTCGCGAAACAACATTCCGTCGTGACACCAGAAACTATGAGATGTGTGATTGCTCGAGCCTTTAGCTTATGAAGGATTTCGGTATTCCAGAATGACCCTTTGCCAGGTTTGTCGATGACCACCTCTCCCGGAAGCGGTTGGAGCTCATCGATGATATCGTGTCCGTACTCGCCTCGTACAAGCAATCGGCCGAGCTCACCCTTCTCCCCGATGACGAGCTTGTGTTGAGTGTTGTTGGGTGCCGCAGCTTGCCTGACCAATTTTGAAGACGGGCAGTCTGACATGTCTGGCTTGTGGCCTTCGCGGGTATGTACAACGGTCATGCCAGCTCCTCTGCATGCTTCGAGCAGCTTCTTTGTGGGAGCAATAGAGGCTTGGACTGCTTCTAGGTTTCCGCCTTGGATCTCGCCAAAACCCTTCTCCAATAGGAAGTCGCGTTGCATATCAATCACGAGAAGAGCAGTGTGCTTGAGAGGGAATGTGAAGGCGTACGGCTTCGCGTCGAAGGTAAGAGAGTCTGTGCCATTGTTGAAAGAAGACATGATTGAAATCGGACTACGGGTCTCAGAGGACGTAGCGGGTAGCAGGTTGAGTCTGAAGCGGACGTGTGTGGAACATCCACCACAACTTCAGCAGGGCGAATGCAAAAGGACTAGAAAATCGAGACAAGAAAAAAGAATTGAGGCGCCTTACGCCCAGTAGACGTTGTTTATCTGATAAAGCTCCGATATCACAGTTGCCGCAGGCTCATGCAGCGGGCCTTCGGCCGGCGAGCGGTTAAGCGAGCGCGCCGCCGTCTTTATCTGGGGAATTTTACCGGCTAATCCAACTTCGGACTAGCACTTCCCTCTCAACGTCCACCGCACTGGCCAGGCCGTTGCTTCCTTGAAAACACCCTAGCCAGCAAGCCTCCCTCCCCACGAAACGGCTCTGGGGATCGCTTAATCGCGCGTCTCATTCGATGCGACTGCCCCATGCGCTTGCATATCAGAAGCACCCAAGCCCGGCGCTTCGGCTCGCCGGAGGCACCTATCTTTCGATATTCTGGGGACATCGATATCTGAAGCCTAGCTCACAACTATGGTGGGAAAGATGCACTGTAGCTTGACCCTGGCGAGAGTATATGTAGGTGCAAGGAACCCAGGTGAAGTGCTTCGTATTATCAGGCAATTGCTCTGCTCGAATCTCCGTTGGAGAGCTTGAAACGCATCATTCAAGTATCCCACCATGTCCGTCCTTAAGTCCAAGCTTGCTCCTCACTTGCGCCTCCGTGTGCCCTACGAGAGCGGCAAGTATGGCTCTCGCTGGTCCAACAAAGGTTCGTGACAGTCTCTCAACGCTTATAAGACATTTATTTCTCACACACGTCCAGATCTTGACCCCATTCCACCTGCCGAACGAACCTGGGGCGGCATCGACTACTGGGCATATTGGTGCTCAGATATGCTTGCGCCTCCTTTGGCAGCCACAGTTTCCAGTGTCATGTCACTGGGTTTCACAGCTCGAGAGACCATTCCCATCGTCTTCTTCGGCTTCGCCATTTGTAGCGTGGTCATCACCTTGACCGGCAAGATGGGCGCCACCTACCACGTCCCATTTCCCGTCGTCATTCGAAGCATGTTTGGCATGTACGGATCCTTCCCAGCCATCTGCATTCGAGCCTTCGTCGCCCTCATGTGGACAGCGATTCTCACCGTCCAAGCTGGCAACTTTCTTCAACGATGCCTCGAGGCTATATGGCCAAGCTTTATCACCTTCCCGAATCACCTTCCGGAAAATGCCGGCGTCACCTCCGCTGAACTGCTTTGCATCTTCCTCTACTGGTTCTGCCAAACCGGGCTTGCGTTAATGCCGATCTCTAAGCTAAGGATCCTCTTCTGGGTCAAGGGTGTGATTGTCCCGCCCACCTTCTTCGCCCTCTTCTTGTGGGGAGTCATTGTTACCAAAGGCGGTGGCGAGCTAGTTACTGGAAAGGCTCAGATCACCTCGACTTACATGAACACTGCATACTCGGCTTTGACTGGTCTCAATGTCATCATCGGACTCTTCAGCTCCCTCGCCGTAAACATGCCGGATTTTGGACGCTTCTCCAAGAACAACCTGGCTGGTGGTCATCAATTCCTTGCTCTACCCATCATTGGCACACTTGGGGCATTGTGTCCCATCTTTGTCACATCAGCTCATTCCCACATCTGGGGCGAGTTCCAATGGTACGCATATACTCTTCTTTACCCCAACCGATTTGCTAACAAACGGTTGCCACAGGTACATGCCGGCAGTCATCGCAAAATTCGATTCGCGTGCAGCCAAATTCTTCGTATCGGCATCCTTCATGCTTGCCACAATTGGCAATCAGGTCGCAGCCGGAACATATCCATTCTCCAACGACATCACCGGAATGGCACCAAAATATATCAACATCTTCCGCGCGACCCTCTTTATCAGCATCTTCTGCATCGCTTCCACCCCATGGAACATCATCAAGAATGCTGCGGGCCTCCTCGCCTTCCTCTCTGGCTACTCATGCCTAATGGGTCCCCTTGCCGGTACCATGGTGTGCGATTATTACATCATCAAGAAGCGCAAGCTCAATATCGACGAGCTCTATACCAGCCACGGCATCTACTGGTACAACGGTGGTTGGAATTGGAGAGCGTATGTGTCTTTCGTCATCGGATTCGCCCCACTACTGCCCGGGTTTGCGAAGAGCATTGAGCCAACGCTCAATGTTGGAGGTGCATGGAAGATTTACAGCTTTGCTTGGATCTTCGGCTTCCACCTGTCTATGCTTTCGCATTACGTCATTTGCACGTACATCTCCCCACCCACGGCTTCGATCATCGAAGAGGCCGTCTACCCACCCAAGGCTGGTGATGTGAGCCCCGCTATCATTGAAGGCGAGGATGGCGAGACCAAGACTGCCTTTGTCGCCAATGAGAAGGAAGCGTCTGATATTGTCTAATCGCTAGTTGGAGGGGCGAATGCAGAAGGACCACCTTGCAGATATGGTATGATTGATAGTAGATTCACTGGTTCCATCGCGAGCACTTTCTGTCACTTACTGAACACAATCCAATCGCTTGTAGTACTCTACCCAGAAATCGACAAATCTGTGTTCAACACCCAATCCCAAAGACAGGTGTAGGCGCTATATTTTGGCGATTGTCGGGTTGCGCAATCCGTACAACAGTATTCAGAGCGGAGTAAAGGTTGTGCGAGTGCATGAAGTTGACAACGGGAAAATTCGCGAGGCTGGCCAGTACTTGTTACGGAACGAGCTGAGTCACCAGACCTCGCTAGTCCAGCTTGCCTATTGGCCGTTCATCTTATCTCCACCGCAACGCCACCCTCCCCCAAATTGTTCCTTTTCGTTCTTGCCCCAGGCCGGCCAGCTCCATGCCGTCGGAGCGGTCGGCGCGTATCTCGTTCCCACCTCAGGTCAACCCCAAATCGAGCAGCGATTCCCAGCACCAAAGCTCCAGAAGTTTGTGGGTTAAAGACCTAATGCTTCCGCATCATCTTCAATATCAAATTGTTCGTGAACTATATTGAACCATTCACTTCTTCCTATCACCAGGCTCGTCACATCGTCTTCGCCGGTTGCCAGTGCCAGTGCCAGATGGGGCATGTTATGCCGCACTATCTGTGAGCATTTGCCGCAGATCCCGCCTTGACGGTAAGTGGCTACCATCTCGCATGCGTCCCGAGGTGCCGTTTAGGTTCATCTGTTCTTTGATCCACTTGGCAACGACGTTTGGACCCCATGTCTTCCCTACCTTCCCCTTTCGGATGAGTGCTCCACACGCGTCTTTTAGGCACGCTTACTTCATCGGGGATTCTATCGCTCTATCGCCCTTTGAACCACAGCCCTCGAATGCGAGTGGACGAGAGAGCGTTGCACTCAGTTTTTGGTTGCGTTCTGGACTCGATTCCTACGCCTCCTCTCCGTGTCATCTACTTTAAGCGACACTATCTTCGAGTGATCCATGATTCAAAGGCAACGGCCCAATCACGCCGGCCAAACATGCGTATGAAACCACGGAAGACCTACCGAGCAGACTCAACCTGCAGTCGATCACCTGCCATGATTGTTGCTCCATTCATCAGCTGCGTTGGAAGCACGAGATGTGACAGGGCTAATGAGTTCGCAGTTTCCAAATGATGAACTTCAGTCCAACGCAAGCATTCAATTCGAATGATTTCTTCGCAAGCCAAAATGAAACCTCGACCGGTACGAAGACGCGATCCCGTCGCCCTTGCGATTCATGTCGCCGCCGAAAGTCAAGATGCGAAATAATCGATGGCGGCCCACCATGTGTTTTGTGTCGCTTCCATCGGCAAGAATGTACTTTCGTCGGAGAACCTCAGCCTCGAAAACGCCGAGCTGCGCCATTCAACGAGGAAGACAACACAGCCGACAGAGACGCAGCTCACCGTGCCCCTATACAGAACACACGCAAGCCGTCTGGTAGCTCTCCGACTGAAGCCCCCAGAATCCGTTTGGACCCACCGGTTGCTGACTATGCGAACCTCAGAGGGCCTTCGCTCCTGAAGAAAACTCTGGGTTTGCAGAACCATCGCCACAGCCGTTTGATTGGATCTACATCAGAGTATGAGCAGGTTCTTATTGAAATGGGAGATTATCATGAAAGAGAAGAGATCCCTATCGGCTTATCAGCCCTACGCAAGGTCAACTCCCTCGATGCGGCCTTCATCCTCTCGCCGGACACAGGTACGAGAAACCATGGAGATGAGATCGTGGATCTTGACGCGATAGAAACACTGGTTGCGCCGCATGGACAGGCCTTGATTCACCTCTACTTTCGCATTGTCCATCCGAGCTTTCCAGTCCTGCATAAGAAGGTCTTCTTGGAGAAATATCAACGGACCCATCGGGAGTTCTCACCACCTCTTTTGGCTGCTGTATATATTCTAGCCCTGAATTGGTGGACTTACAGCAGCGAGCTCGCTCTCCTTCCCAAACCAGACGTGCCGCGACTAGAGGCCCTGGCTTTCAAGACCATCAACGACATCGTTCACAGACCGAAGCTCTCGACAATACAAGCTGGATTGCTCTTGCTTCAGAGGCCAGAAGGCGATTCTTGGGCTTTGACGACACAACTTGTGGGTCTCGGGCAAGATCTAGGCCTGCATCTTGATTGCTCGTCATGGAAAATACCATCTTGGGAGCGAGGGTTGAGAAAGAGATTAGCTTGGGCTCTGTTCATGCAGGACAAATGGGGTTCTCTCATGCATGGCCGACCATCACATATCGCCACTACAGACTGGGATGTGACGCTACTTCAAGAAGACGACTTTCCAGAAAACGCCGCAGATGAAGATGACGAGGACGGAAGTGCCGAAGTAGAGAAAGGGCGGACGCTGTTCTGCGAGATGATCAAGCTTACGGAGATCCTTGGCTTGGTTCTGTCCAACTTCTACACCTTGAAAGCGGAGAAAGAGCTGGAGGAGCGAGCTCACGAAGGCCTTCGCTGGGTCCTAGAGAAAGCCAAGCCAGTTCAGCTCTCATTACGGCAGTGGCATGCGGAACTGCCCGCATCTTTGAGGATGGAGAGCATCGCTATGCGAAAGCTATCGTCAACTGGTAAGTGTTTGGTTCGTTATGATAGTGGGAGTGAGCTCACCATATCCAGGCTACCTGCACCTCGGCTACTATGCCGTTGAGATCACTCTTCATCGGCGTATCATCCGGTCCTTATCCTCGATGGACGACCCTTCACTTCGTTTGATATGCCGACAAGCTGCTCAAGCTCGACTCAAGTCAGCGATGGAATTCGTACAAAGCCTTCGTCCTGAGCATCTTCAGTCTTTCTGGTACGCATAAATAATTCCACTTATTGTTTCCAATCATCCAAGCTATTCTGAAGGAGCTTTGCTTAGCTATGGGGCTCTTAGATCTCAAGCAAGTCCTATCAACTTGCGCTAACGTTGGTTTTCTTCTCCTAGGTATTCAGCATCCAAATACTGCTTTGCACTCGTCGGCACCTTCGTATCTTTATTATGGGTAACCTCACCGAGCAAAGAAGAGGCGGACATTTATAAGGCGAACTTGGACGAGTACCGATGGACTCTACGTCTTTCCTCGAGATCGGCGGAGTTCCTCGAGCGAGCTATCAGCATGCTTGCAACATCAACGGGAGTGCTCGTGAAGGAGATACCCGAGCGTCCAAATGCCGATGCTATACTGAACAGATATCTTGAAAGGTCACGGCACAGCTCCTTAAACGCACAGCATCGCTCGGACAAAACCTCACGAACACACCCGATTGCATATCACTCTGAATCCGAGTTCCACGAAGACACGTCTCCAGAGAACACCTTCGACGAAACGCCTTCCGAAAATGGCGTTTCGAACGGTGAATGGAATGCTGACCAGGCCTGGTTTGCGACGGCGGTGAGCAATGCCGACGCGATTTTCGGAGGCTCTAGCAATGCGCACTCGTACATGGAGATGGCAGAGCTAGACGGTCCGCAGAACGGGTACAGTTTCAACTAAAGTGGCCGTCTGGAGGGAAAAGGAGTCAGTATTGTACTGAGCTGAATGTAAGTGACAGTCTCTCGCAGAAGGCAATGCTCGAGAAATAAGGCAGTCTGTATAGAAGTTCCTGATTGCCCTCACGACCCTAAGAGATCTAAGGTTAATTGATCTTGGACACCTTTGGTGGGCTTTGGCGTGCGTCGCTTGTTTCCCGACAATCATCTACCGGAAGAGACTGTGTCAAAGCTGCTTCGGTTAAGAGTTAGGGCTACCATCACGGGGTAGGCATGCATTTTTAATGATCAGTATTATATTCCCTATAGTAGAGCAATGTGTCTAGGAGCACAACTCTAGGGTCCAAGAATATAACAACAACCCTAAGTCCAAAAGTATGACCACAACTCTAAGTCCAATAGTATAATTTCGCATGCCCGGGGTCATGGTGACCGTATGGCATGCACCCCACCCCATCCATGTGTACCAATCTCTGCAACAAGATTAGCACAAAGATCCACCACCACGCACTTACTCCAGAGGCTGGAAAGGGACAGGAAGGGCCGGAATGTTCAGCTGCCCAGCGACCTGCAGGCCATACCTCAACGCGGTGACCTGCTGTAGAACGGATCCCGCGGTACGTCCACCTGCGCTGAATCCATCCACGTAGTTGCGGAGCGAGGTGAGCGCAGGGGATTGTATGCCGAGATCGCACAAAGACTTGATGATATCCTCCACGAGATCGTCCAGATCCTGGCCAGGCGTGCCACCGCCCTCTTCAGTGAGCCCGAAGCCGGCTAGCATCACACGAGGATACGGGTGAGCCATGGCCGAGGGGTCAAAGGGAAGCTGACCGTTGAACGGCCAGAGAGTAAAGACGACATGGTCGCAGCAAATGTCATTGTGGATGAAAGGCACCCAGTTCGGCACCCGCACCGGGGCAATCTACCGCGGATCGACGATATCAGTAGCCTTGGCTCCGAGATGAGAGAGACAGAGTGCCTTGAGGACAGACTCGAAGATGTGGAAGATGAATGTTGCTGGCAAGCGGACACCAAGCCTAGTGTATTTCGTGACGAGGTTCTGCACAGTGCCCTCGCGGAACGTCTCGATGTACAAGCGATCGAAGTGCTAGTGGAAGAAGGCCTGGTCCAGAGCCGGATCAGCACGGAAGACCCTAAGGCCCTTAGCAAGGTCACGATGTGTGGGTGTTGATTGCGACACGCGACCTTCCTCAGCGCCTGGGGCTCCTTCTCCGCCTCCTCACCGTTAGTGTCAAGGAGCTTGCAGAAGAAGTTGCGGTTTGCTCCGACGGGAGTGACCTCGTAGATGCCGAAGTCCTAACGTCCAGATAAGATCTTGTCCCGGAAGACGACCACGTCGACTCGGTCGCGGCGCTCATAGGTGGATGGAGAGGTGGGAGCAGACATGGTGGCAATGTCTTGGTGGCGACGGTGAAGAAGAAGAAGAAGAAGAAGAAGAAGAAGAAGAAGAAGAAGAAGAAGAAGAAGAAGAAGAAGAAGAAGAAGAAGAAGAAGAAGAA
>MU005575.1:1141250-1161568 GCA_010405425.1 Lentithecium fluviatile CBS 122367 | reverse complement strand
GAAGAAGAAGAAGAAGAAGAAGAAGAAGAAGAAGAAGAAGAAGAAGAAGAAGAAGAAGAAGAAGAAGAAGAAGAAGAAGAAGAAGAAGAAGAAGAGAAAGAAGTGTGTTGCCTCTACCTTAGCAGAGAGTAATGAAGAAATGGCAAGCTCCTAGCTCCTGCTTGTATCTAGCGGACGGTTATGTGATCTACTGTGATATGGAACTCCTCTATCGCCGGAAAGCTCACAAGAGTCTGGCCAGTACGGGTCGGCTGGCCTCCCTGCTTCTAATGGCAACATCTCTTACCGGATTTCTTTTATTACTGTTACATATCGCTTAGAAACATGCTTACGCAGCTCGATTATGTCGTATCGCACGAGCTATCAACGCGAAATTTAGATGTTTATCCGAAGCAGATATAGAGAAACGTAAGTTTCCTTTAGGATTAGTGGCGGGCGATATTAAACTCATCAAGTACCAATAGACAGCAAATATTAAGTCGAAGAAACGGGGCAATATAGTATACGTGCCAAGGCATAGCTTACAAAGCAAGCTAAGTCAGCGAGCTAACACTCGCTGCAGGCGAATGCCGACACTCTTAACAATATTACCGTCTTAATAATATTTTTTAAATAGTCTATTACTTTTATTAACACTTACAGCCTCTATAATATCTATATTATAAATACTAATTAATAATTATATTATAGAGATCTTAAATTTAACTATAGATAACTCTAAGTCTAATTTTAAATAATTAGCGCGCGAGTATAGTGTTCTATAATATCCTACTAATTAATTATAAACGTGTAATTAGAAAACGGAGCAATTTTATTAAAAAAAATTAGCTTAAGCTCTTTTATACCTATTTAAAAGAAAATAGTTAATATATTAAAGTGCTTAATTTTAAGAATATAATATAGAGAATAACTATAGTATATTTATAATATTTTAATAATATAACTAAACTCTAAAGACTATTAATTTCTAAAGAAACTACTATATAGATAATAATTAGCACTATTCTTAAGCGTCTTTAATAGCTAAGTATCTATTACTTATACTATTAATAAGAGCTTTAAGAAATAAGCTAGAAATTACGTTCTAGGCTTTCTAAATAGCCTCTTATAATGCATTATAGAATAGCATTATATTAAAGCCCTAATTAGCTTTAGTATAGTTGTTAGAATAGTAGCCTTTAAGGTAGCATAGGGAGTAAATTTATAACGCCTACCTTCGCCCCTTATTAGCATCCTACTAGAACAGGCCCGGCACGTGCCTAGTTACGTAACGGCCCTTATATAGCCTTAGTATTATACTACTATAACTTCGTAAGAATTTATCTTATTTCTATCTAAATTTATACCTTTACTTCTTAAGTGCCTATACCTACCTACTATGCAGTACCTTATAATTTAAATCCTTCTATCTATTATTAGATAGTAGTTAGTTATTCTATTTAAGAAGAATTTTCCTTATATACGCGTTACGCGTTAAAAACCTTCTACTTATAAGAAGATAGTTAGCGTAATATAAAACTAAACGCGTACTAGTAACGCGCTACTTATATTCTACGTAATACCTAGTCTTAATCCTATAAAGTAATTAACCTAGAAAACTCTTTCCTACGCCTAAAGAGCTACTAGTAGAATTAAGAAGCCCTTAGATAAAGAAGAATATACTAAGAGGTACTAATTTAACCCTAATAAGCTAGTAGGCAACGTAGCTTTGCATAGAACATACCTAGGCAACTCTTAGAACCTAAGTAAAGCGTAGCTAGAGTAAATAGAAACTAGTAACGTAAGCGTAACTTATAACGCTGCTAGGGCTTAAGGTAAATAACTACCTATAGGAGTAAACTAGTTATACTAAGCTTTCTTAATAGTAGAAAATCTTTCTATAAATAAGTATAATATACCTATCTAGAAGCCCTATTTTATACTTATAGTATTCTATATACTCTCTAACGTATCTCTAATTATTAACCTAAGTTAAGTAATTCTTATAGACGCGTTCTAAGAGTACTATACTCTTTAAGTAAGCTAGGCTAATTCTAAAAAGATTAAGAAGGCTTAGGTTAAGCTTAATATAGCCTAAACCCTATTTAGGTCTACTCTAATAACGTTCTGCCCTAAGCCCTTATATAATAAAGTAGAACTTACGTAGAAAAGCCTTTTTAACCTAATAAAGGCTTCTAACACTCTAACCTTAGGCTTAAATAAGAGAGCCTCTACCTCTTAGTAAGTAGAGCGCTAAATTAATAAGGTATAGACGCACTTTACTATTAACTTTACTACTATTAATAGTACTAAACGTACTATATAGGTAGTTACGCTTATTAAATATAAAGTATATAAAGACCTTCTAACTAGGGCTATTAAGAGCTAGAAGATTATAAACTAGGTAGAACTATAGGCTAAACTAAGAGACCTTACTAAAGATTCTATTCTTATAAAGTTTAATAATTACTATTAATTCTAGATAGCTAAGTAGAGAGTAAAGAACTTAATTAACGTTTATCTTAACTATCTTATAGCGTATAAGGCGGTACTAGAATAGCCTATACTTAAAGATAATATAGTAAAAATATCCTTTATTTAGAGTAAATATCTAAAACCTCTTTATTATAAAATATAGCGTAGAGGTTAACTTAAGAATATAAAGAAGTAGTCCTAGTTTAAATAAGTAATATAAGACGTAGAGACTACTATATAGACTACTACCTCTTTAGGTAAGACCTAATAGAGACCTAGCTTAAGCTAAACTTTTACCTATAAGAGACTAGGCTCTATAACGTTAGCTTCTAACTCTAACTAAAAGAAATAGAACTAATAACTTTTATAACTCTAGTAACTATAGTTAACGCTAATAGTACTATTACGCTCTAATAGTATAGCCTCTAACTAAACTTCTAATATAGAAGACTACTATAAGGAATACTAAAAGAACTATAATTAGAGTAATAGTAATAAGTTCTTAAGGACTACTACTAACTTATTAAAAAAAAAAGAGGCTCTAGTAGTAAATATAGCTAATATACTACTAGGGTAAGATAAGTATAGTAATTTAAATTAGGTAGTAGTAGATATATAAGTTTATTACTCTACTATCTCTCTAGCTATATTCTAAGCCCTTTTTAATATAGGCTTAAACTTAAATATTATTAGAGAGGACCTTATACTATAGTAGAACCTTCCTTAGGCTACTCTAAGAATTAGACCTAACGCTTATTAGGTCTTAGGTATAACCCTATACCTAAGTAAATTATATATAGTAACTACTACTACGTATAACGCTAAAGGCATTAAATAAACTACTAGGCTATTAGTATTCTAGGTAAGTCCTATATAAGGTTATAACCTTATACTTAGTTAGCTATAGCTATATAAGGTAGACCCTTATATTAATATATAAAACAGGTTATTTATATAGTAGCCTAGGAATTTAGGTAGTAAATAACTATAGTTTAAAGCTAAGCCCTTAGGCATACTATAGAACCTTTAGCTAAGAGAAGAAGCATACGTGCACTTCTTAGGCAAGCTCTACGTACGTTTTATAACAGTAATAGAGTACTAGTTCCTCTTAAATCCTAACTAAATAGTTAAGATTCCTCTACTTAATCCTAAACCTATGTCCTAACTAGCTATAGCTAGAGGCGGTAATAAGGTTTAGAATTATTACAGTATCCTCCCTAGATCCCCTAACACTACTAAGTCCTGTTCGTACTATTATTAGTATGCCTAGAACTATTCTCTAAACTTTACCCTAACTAGCAGTTAGTCCGCGTACTAGAAGCATAGACTACCCCCCTAAGTATTTCTGCTTCGTACCTATTTCGCTATTTCTATTCTATATACGACGTCTTATATTACCTAAATATCGCACGCAGTAATTAATTAGTCTTTACTATAAGAACTAAAGGCCTACTCGTTGCGTCCTCGTAATAAGAATGCGTTATACGTTTATAACTAAGAACTTCTCTAGTTAAAGAATTAAACGCTGCAGTTGCGTAATTACATAGCTTAGTATATAAAAAGATATCTAGAACTAAAGTAGCTACTAGAGGCTATAGTCTTAAGAGTAGTATACTTAGTAATAAAAGCACCTCTATAGAGGGTTGCAGTTGCCTTCGTTAGGCCGCGATAGGGTTCTAGGCACTTCTTAACCTTATTTTAGAATAAAGTAAATGCTAATATAGATAAACTAAACCTTAAGAAGATAGTATTAATCCTATCTTACCTTTATAATAAAGCGCGGTGTTTTAATAAGTAACTAGCGGGTAAGATTACCTCTAACTTAGAGTATAATTACGCTATTAAATTAAAAGAAGGTAAGATACTACTAAATCTCCTAATATATAACCTTTCTAGAAAAGAGCTAGATATTCTATAGGAGTACCTTAACTCTTCTCTAGAGAAGAGGTAGATCTAGCCTAGTAAGTCTCTAGCTAGGGCCCCTATACTTTTTATACCTAAGGCGAATAGTATACTTTAACTATATGTTAATTACTAGGGGCTAAATTAAGCTATAATTAAGAATTATTACCTAATACCCCTAGTAAGTAAAATGCTAGATTGCCTCTCTTACTTAAAGGTATTTATAAAACTTAACCTCTATAACGCCTATTATAGGCTCTGTATTAAGAAGAGAAATAAGTAAAAGATAGCTTTTAAAACGCGCTATAGCTATTTTAAATATCTTATTATACTATTTAGTCTTATAAACGCCCTAGTAACCTTTTAATTATATATTTAGAAGGCGCTAGGAGGCTTAATTAACTAGACGTACGTTATCTATCTAGATAATATTCTTATATACTCTAAGGATAAAGCGGATTATAAATAGCATATACGTAAAGTTTTAGAGAGGCTATATAAATAAGGTCTATTCTATAAAGCTTTAAAATGCGCCTTCTTAATAAAATACGTAGAGTTCTTAGGCTTTATTATTACCTTAGAAGGTGTAGTAATAAACCCTATCTATATATAAACTATTTAAGAGTAGCTAGAGCCTAAGGGCTACTAGGATATCTAGTAATTCCTAGGATTTATAAACTTTTATTAGAGGTTTATCTATAGATACTTTAATATTATTTACCTACTCTTAGATTATATAGTTACCGCGCAGGCTTCGCCTATACCCTAAGTAATCCCTAGTACTAGTAAAGTAGGCCTAAAGTCTACTAAGAAATTAAGTAAGGGGCTAACTAAATAGTATAAGCTCTAAACGTATCTTAATAAAGTACGCAATGCCTTCTAGGATATTTAAGAGCGCTTTATAAAGGCTTCTATCCTATAATATTTTAACCTATATAAACTAGTAATGCTTATTACTAACGCCTCTAAGTTTATAATAGTAGAAATACTTTTATAGCCCTAAGACACCTCTATTATAATAGAGAAGTATTAGAAACTAGTAGCGTTCTATAGCCGTAAATTTATAGGCCTAATAATATAGTAGAATACTTATAATAAAGAGCTATTTATAATTATAGAGTGCTTTAAGTAGTAGTAATACTACCTTAAGTACGCTCTAAACATAGTCTACGTACTATCTAACTATAATAACTTAAAGTACTTTATAACTATAAAGGAATTCTCTCCTAAGTAAGTACGCTAGGTGAAAGGGTTAGCTTATTTTAACTTTAAGATTAAATATAAGCTAGGCGCTAAGAATCTAGCTAACGCGCCTTTATAATAACCTAATTACTCTATAGGGTTTTAGCTTAGCGAGGGTAAGGTAATTTATAATATAATACTACCTACTTTATAAAATAAGCTTAGGGTATAGGTACTCTAAAAGCCTATAGCTCTATACGCTAATAGTTAGATAGCGCGTAAGGCTATACGTTCTAATAAGGATCTATTTATAACCTATATAGAATCTAATAGTAACGTAAACTATTCTGCTATAAGATCCCCTAGTATAGTACTAAAAATTAATAATATGTTATCTATTAACTCTAACTTATATATAGGCGGGGTTAACTACCCTAATGCTAGATAAGAAGCTTTAGACGCCTATCTTAAGGTCTTTCTTTATAACTCTAAGGCGTTTCTAACCTTCTTATCTTATAAGTCTATATTAGAAGCTATACGTAATAAAGCTTCCTTTATATAGGATACCCTTATAACTCTATTAGAACATGTCTAGAAAGTATAGGAGCGAGATATAGCCTATCTTAAAACTATATAGTGCGTTAAAGACTCTAAAAAGAGAAAGGTAAGAAAAGGCGCTATAGTATAGTCTAAGAACTTACTAGGCGTCCTCTAATAAGCTAGAAAAGTATAGATTCCCTATAATAAGGCTCTAAGGACTATAATCCTTATAAGAAATTATAATAACCTACTAGGTAGTTATTATAGCGTAGATAAGATAGTTAAACTTCTCTAATATAAATATTAGTAGCCTAAACTACGCGTAGACGTAAATAATTATATTTACAGCTATATAGCCTACTAAATAAATAAAGTCTAATAGTATAAGCTATAAGGTTAGCTAAAATTAATTCTACTACCTTCTTAGCTTTATTAAGACTACTCTCTAGATTTTATTATAGACCTTCTAGTCTTAGTAGACTTTAAGGATAACTAATATAACTTAGTTCTTATTCTTATTAACTACTTTGCAAAGTATATCTAGTATCTTTTTATTATAAAGAAGATTACAGCCTAGGCGCTAGCTAATATACTTTTTAATAAAGTGTTTACTAAGGTTAGACCCTTATTATTACTAATCTCTAATAGGGGCTTAGTATTTATAAGTAAGTTCTAGATAGATATCTACTACTATTTTAACGTTACTAGATAAATAAGTATAGCGTTCTACCTCTAGACTAATAGTTAAATAGAGAGGTAGAACTAGAAGCTAGAGGTATACTTACGTATATATATAAACTACTAGTAAGATAACTAGGTAGGTTTACTACTAATAGCTAAGTACGTATATAACTTTAAGAGGCACTTTAGCTATAGCTACTTACTAATTAAAGTTACTATAGGCGTTAAACCTAAGGGTTTTAATAGCTTAGAGGATAAGTACTAGTTATAGCTAGCTTCCTTAAACTAGAATACTACTAGAAAGACTCTAAATATTTACTAGCGCGTTAAGAACTACCTTAACTAAAAAGCGTAGGCGTATTCTAATATATATAGTATATTAATATACGCTTAAGAGAGCTAACGTTACTAGTATAATACTAAGTAAATAAATAAGTACTTTGCAGTTAGGGACTAGGTTATTTTAAAATTAACTTATATTAAAATAAAGCGCTCTTTAAAGAAGCTTAACGCTAAGTTTATAGGCCTATTCCCTATTATAGCAAGGTATAGAAAGCTTAGCTACTAGCTTAAGCTTCCCCTATTTATATTCTACCTATATCCTATTTTTTACGTTTCTTTACTTAAGTAGGTAATACTATAAGATAGCTTAAACTTTAAGCTAGGCCCTATAGAACACCTAGAGTTAGATAATAGTAACTAGTATAAAGTAGAAGCTATACTAGCCTATAAGATAGTTAAGAACTAGCGCTTCTTTTATATTAAATAGCTAGGCTAGCTACTAGAGTAAAGTATATAGGAACTAGAGGCCGCACTTAATAATTATATAGAGCTTCTAAAAGAATATTAGTAGAATCCTATAAATAGGACCGCCGCTTATAAACAGTAATATAGAACTAGCGATATATTATTAAGTACCTAAACTATAAATAGGACTATACTACGTTACCTATAGGGTTATAAGAGGAAAGCCCTATAGAAAATCTAAGAATTAAGCTAAATAGCTACTTATTAGAACTCTACCTAATAAGTAACCTAAAAGTTAGACCTCTAGATATTCTATATAGAGTTATAGCTTAAAGTAGAAAAGTAAGGCTATAGCTTTATATATAGTTAATATTTGATTAGCTCTCTATATATACTAAAGAACCTATAACCCTTTAGTAAGAGGAATTCTGCATGTAGGTATTATTAGTAAGAGTACGTAAGATATTACTACCTATAGGAGAACTAGACGCAAACTAGTAGAAATTATTCTAGAATATTAGTACTATATAATCTAGCGTATTAAGGCTATAGTAGTATTAGTAATACTTATAGTTAGTTACTAAACTAGGCGTAGGATTACTACTATTATTAACCCGCGTAAAGTGCGCCTTTATCCTCTTATAGGCTATAAAGTTAGTAGGCATTATATAACCTATACTACCTAAACCCTACTATAAACCTTAGTACTTTCTAGGAATATGCTTAAGACGCGTATAGAAAGAAAAGGAAAAGGCACCTACCTAGTATTAAGTAAAGTTATTCTTATAAGAAGTAAAACGCTATTATATATACTTAAGCTCTCTACTATTAAGCTTCTAAAGACACTTAATCTTAGAACGCTAGTAAATTGTACCCTAATTTATAGTAATAGCGTAGGCATATACCTCTACCTAGGTATTATTAGCCTTAGAATAGTAGGTAGTATTATAACGCTTAGCCCGTATAATATAAAAGGTTAGAATATTAAAGTACTAATAGAAAGTTAGCTTAACCTGTCTAAAAAGTTAGTAGAAACCTACCTTTATAGTAGGAAAGAGGTAAATATACTAGAAGATAAGTATTATACTACTTTATATAGCGCTTATAGGTTATAAAGATATTAACCTTAAAGTACTACTCGCTCCTAGCTACCTCCTAAAGCTTTTTAATAGTAATACCCTTCGCGTAAAATAGAGGGAGACACGCCTAGTACTAATAATATACTAAAGGAGGCTACCCTTTAAGGTGCGTAAGAAGCTAGCAGACCCTCTATAAAAGAACCTTATTACTATACTACTTAGAAGAAGTAATAAGTATAGTAGAATTTAGAAGTTAGACTAATATAAATATTAAGCTAAGAATAAAGATAGAAAATAGAACCTATAGATTAACTACCTATACTTATATATCTTCTTAAGCTACCTTTTATATAACCTAGACACTTTCTATAATATATTTACCTACTCTATACCTATATACTAACGCACTAGCTGTAATTACTATACGTTAGGAAATAAACCTTACTCTACTACTTTATAGAGTAATTAAGTGTTATAGTAATAAGTAACCCCCTATTTATAAATAAGAATGTTATATACTATTCTATTTATATACTTAGTAAGCTATAGCTCTAAACGTAGATACCTCTAAGGGGTAGTCTTCCTATTTACGTGTAAATAATAGGACCTAGAGTAATAGCGTTATGTAACTATACTAGAAGCATCCCGCCCTAGCTCTGCACTACTACTATTTAAGGACCTATAGAATAGAACTATAGCGCTACTAAGACTACTAAAAGGTTAGAAAAAGCTACGCGCTATTAAAACCTATCTAAAAACTTCTTATATAAAGAATAGGACGTACGCGCTCTAGCCTCTATATTACCTTAGACATCTTCTTTATAACACGTTTTTACCTTAAAAAAGAGGTTTTTTAGAAGTTTAGTACTAAGCGTAAACCTTTTCTTTTCTTAAAGTAAGGGCTTAGGGGCTTAAGCCTATTCTTAAGCACTAGAATAGCGCTTAATAAGGGGGGGCTATATAACGCCTACCTTCGCCCCTTATTAGCATCCTACTAGAATAGGCCTAGTACGTGCCTAGTTACGTAACGGCCCTTATATAGCCTTAGTATTACACTACTACAACTCTGTAAGGATTTATCTTATCCCTATCTAAATCTATACCTTTGCTTCTTAAGTGCCTATACCTGCCTACTATGCAGTGCCTTACAGAATTATTATATAAAAGGGTAAATAGTAGCATTTATATATAGACGAGACAAATCGCTACTCTATAGGGTTGCGATTAAGATAGCTTATAATAGAAGAATTACCTAACCCTAGTCTAGGCTACTAGCTCTAATATTATCCCCCCTTCTAGGGCCTCTTAACCTAAGAGGCTAGAGGTAGATTATTTAGCCTATTTTAGCCTAGAATAGCGCTTCTTTACTCTTTAAGAGATCTAGTGTAAGTATATAGTAAAGCTTTAGTTATCTTCTCTACTTTACCTTTACTTTTCTTTTTATCTTTACTTTTACTTTTACTACTACTTTTATAGTTACCTAGTAGTATTATATAACTCTATAGGCAGGCTTCTTAGTAAGCCTATACTAGGTATTAGTTACTAAGTTACCTTTCTCCTTCCTTTCTCTTACCCTTACCGCATTAACTAGTAGGTAAGTACGTTCTAGGTAGAAAGTATAGAGAAAAGGAATTTAGTACGTTTTTACGTAGAATAGTACTAACTAGATTAAGTAGACTCTTATTACTATCTCTAGTTACGCTCTACTCTTATTTAGTCTATTCTTTCTCTAAAGAATCTACTATTACTTCTATTATTTCTAGTAGTAAGACTATAAATAAGTTTTATATTAAGGTAACTAAGAAGTCTAGAAAGCGTTCCGCCCTACCTTATTAAGGCTATATTAAGGCTATAGCTAAGTATAGCATTCTATATATAGAAGAGTAGTATAAGTTTACTAGAGGTAATTACTTTTAGCTTAGTACTATCTATAAGAAGGTGCTATTCTAAATATACCTTTAATACTTTAATAATTAGGCCCCCTATTTAGTAGTAAGTCTATTATAGTATTTCTTAGCCTATTTTAGTATATTCTAACTTTTCTAGCTGCTATTAAGTATAATTTTAAGTCTAAAGAATCTTAAAGGCTTATTTCTAGCAGCTATATCTCCTTCTAAGGTAGAGGTTATTAAGCTCGCCCTTAAGAAGTATAATAAGGCTATGTAATTATATAAGTTATTAAGTAAAGACTATCTATTAAAGATAAACGCCTATTAGACTACCTTAGCTAAATATACTATAGAGTACTCTAAATTTAACCCTTAGAACCTAACTGCGTTTAACTAGTAAGAGGTAGAGGCTAGTTACCCTCTAATAATACCTATAGAGCTCTTAGACCCTAGAACCTTTAATTCTAAGGCTATTATATTTAACTATACTAATAAGGAGTAGTAAGAGGCTAATACTACTACTAAAGAACTATATAAGCTTATTTATACGTAGGTTAAGTACGTATTACCTATTTTAGCCTATTTTAGCTACTTCTACTTACTAATATCTTATAGGGACTTATTTAATAACTAGTATACTAAGAAAGCACTAATAGGGTATAATAAAGCTCTAAAGATTTAAAATTAGTACGCTTAGAGCGGCGTCTACTTTAATAGTTATAAAAGATCTAAGGTTACCTTAAGAAAGTAGAACTTTAAGAAGAATAATAAGGATTTACCTTAAAAGAAATCTATAAGTACTCTTTTAGTGCCTTTTAGTAAAATTTAGCACTAATAGGGTAATATAGTAACTAGGTAAACTATATAGCGTTAAAGAGACTAACCTTAAGGTAGCTAAGCGTAAGAAGTAGGAGAGGTAAATTATTAAGATCTAAGAATATAGAATAAAGGACGGAAAGGATAGAATAATAATAATAGTGTAGGGCGGCACCGTATTACCCGTAACTAAGATTACGTAATAATATTATCCCGCTAAGCAAAGAATCCTGCTAAGTAAGGAATAGTTAACTATTCTTAGATAGCTGTACTCTTTCGCGTACTATAGATAACAGAACTACAGAGAAATAGTACTATTATATATAGAAATCTAGGAACCCCTATAGTTTCTAGTGTTTAACATATTTAATAATCTATTATTTAAATTCTAGTAAGTATTATTAATTTAACTATCTTATAATGTTAATACTAACTACCCTATTACTTATTTACGTAACTAATAACCTCTCTTTCTATTATTACTCCTACCTAAGAACTAACTTACCTCTTTAGAATTAGCTACCTAGTAGGAACGTAACATAAGTTACCTAGCTCTTTAGATTAATTTTTAACTCTAGAAAGCGTAAAAAGTTTCTAAGATCTACTAAGCTGTCCCCTTTTTACTATAATACGCGTTAACGTGCTACTAAGAACGTATTTCTAACTACTCTACCCTCTTACTAGTAGAAAGGTTTAGCTATTCTTAATACGTACGTTATTAGCTTATATAATAAGAAGTTTAGAATGTATTACTAGAAAATTTAACCTTCTCTAAAGTAGAAGGGTTATAAATAAGTAGAGTAGACTTAAGAATAAGGTCTATAAGAAGTGTTATAATAGGGATTTTACGTAAAGAATAGTAGGCGTTAGCGCCTTTTAGTATAGTTTAGTACAGTTTAGCGGATATTAGTCCTCGCGACTCTATATAGGTTGCCTTTAGCGTTAGTCTAGTATAGAACTAATAGAATTAGTTATAATACTCTAGAATAGCGCTAACACTATAGTTATCTAACTAGAGAAATTTATTCTAGTCTCTAAACCTTACTCTTATACTAATTTAGTCTAAAGTATAAAGGGTATAAGATATATTACTATCTAGGTTAATAATATACTAATTGCTACTAACGATATTTTTCTAGCTAATAAGAAAGCTAAGTTAAAGAAGGCTAAATTTTCTACTAAACCTCTTAAGCGCCTTACTACTAGCATATTAATATAATTTTATAGTATTAACGTTAGCACTAATAAATTAGCTACCTATACTATTACCTAATAGCTATAGATAGCACGCCTACAGCTTATCTAACTAGAAAAAGATATTTTACTAACTAGACTACTCTCTAACAACCTACTTAAGTAATATATTACCTAGTAGGCTAGAGGGGTATATATCGCCGCATTATACTAACCTAAATAGGCATTTAACTTTACCTACGTAGCCTAATACCTAAACCTAATATATATTCAGCTTAAGAAGCTAAATACAGCTTTAGACTAGCAAATTAATAATAATATAAGAGGCTTAAAGTATATTAAGCTTAATATAAAGTCCCTGTACCTAATTATCTTTACTAATTTCTTATTTGCTAATAATAAGGACCTTAGTAGCTAGATTAGATATATAGTAGTAATAGCAGATAATAAGAGTAGACTTAATCTAATTAACTAGAAATTAATTTAGAGTAGAAGGGTAACCTAGAGCGTACTAGTAGCTAAGCTGTACGCTATAACTCTAGAAATTAATATTAGCATATTAATTAAATCTACCCTTAATAATCTTCTACCCTCTACCTAAGTAGAGCTAATTCTCTTAGTTCTAGCTACTAATTTATAATCTCTATATAACTGTATAACTAAGCTAAGCACTATAAAGGAGAAGCGGCTTATAGTTAATATTATAAGCCTATAAGAGGGCTACTAGCGCAGGGTTATCTTAGAGATATAGTAAATTAATAGTAATAATAACCCCGCTAACGCTATAATAAAGGCTACATTAAATAGGGCCCTAATAAGGCTTATTAATAGCAACTAGCTAGGTATTAAACTAATTAAATAGGCTATATAGAGAGGAAAGGATAAAGAACCTAGCATCTTACGCAACTAAGGCTATATAGCTATTTTTTTCTTTTTAGTTTTTACTAAGTATTAGAACGTTAGTGTATTAGCTGCGTTTAATTACTAATAAGATAAGATTATAGATTAATAGCTGCATAGTAATTAGAAGGTATATATATGCCCCGTCTATAGCTATAGCTACAATTAATTAATTAACTACATTACATATATAAGCTTGTTTGCTATTTAAATTAGTATATATAGGCCTAGGGTAATAGCTAGCTATACAGATCCTATCGCCTAGCAGCTCTAATAGCTGCGGTCTATTAAGCCTATTAACCCTCTAAGAGGGCCGCGCTGCTTCCACCTTATTACAGCCTCTCTTGTTAACCACCTAAACCGGTTCTACTAACACCTACCTATCTTATTAGTTCTACTACTAAGCGTAGCGTATATACCCTAGCTAATCTTCTTTATATATAATAGCTAAGAGAACTAATTAGTATATTAATTAATTATAAAAGTATTAGTAGTACTAGAGCGCGTAAGAGTTTTAAGCTTATACTCTACCTAGTTTAGATAATATTTTACTATCGCGCGTAGAAAGTCTTTAATAAGAAGCGTCTTTTTAATCTTATTAAAAATAACGCTCTTAGTATTAGCGTATATCTTATTCTAGTTAAGTAGCTATCTATCTAGTATACTACTTAAGCCTATAAGAAGGCGTTAGATAATCTTTTTATAGGTTAGGTAAACCTACTTCTTTTAATTCTTCTTACTTAAGTAAAGGTTCTTCTTAAGAGCCTTAAGTAGAGCGTAAAGTAACTAATCTTTTATCTATATTCTAGTAAGCTCTATTAGGTAGGAATCTACTATAGCGTATACTAGGCTCTATATTACCTAGAGCTTAGTATCTAGCTATTTATAGATTAATAGCTTAATTTAATATACCTAGAGAGCGTCTATAGTAGTAGTAGTAAGATATAGCACTTTAGGTAGTACGCTTAAATAGTTAATAGGTACTAGTAGCTCTAAGTTAATTTAATTCTATATATAATAAGCTTTAGCGTAGTACTTAAGCTACTTATACTATAGTAGAAAGGTAAGATAGCTAGTTAGTTAAGCGCTTATAATAACTATTAAGTAGCTTATAGGTAGTTATTCTATATTAGTAGTAAGAGTAATAGTAAGGGCTTACTATAGACATATAAAGTAAGAGGAAGAGTAAGAGAATAGATAATAATAAGCGCGCTTAGCTTTAATTAGTACGTAGAGAGAGATGCGTAAACTAGGCTTATAACTATTATATACTCTAGAGTAAAATAATCTATCTATTTATTATTTAAAGCTTGCGGCGAGTAAGGGCTATATATAAAGGTTAAGGAGCTGCTAAGACGCTATGCGTATTAAATCTCTAACGCGTACGATCTCTTAGGGGCTTAGAGTCCGCTCGCTTAGCCAAGTTCTTACGCTACGTTCCCTTTATAGGGCTCCTACGCGACATTAAGTTACTTACCTCTATTAATTACGTTTAGTCTACCGTTAATCCCCTTAGGCATTGCTAAAAATATATTAGATATTCTATTATATTAATCTCTTAGAGGCCTAACTAATCTGTAACTAAATAGTACTACCTTAGTACCTTCTAAAAATTCTCCCCTCGTTATGTCTCCTTATATTAATTAAATTAGAATATTTAGTACTAAGTTATTCCGCCTAATTATGTGCCGCCTTAAAATAACTAATTAACCCCTAATAGGGTGCCGTTCTCTTTACTACACTAGGTAAGGCTTTATTAGATTTAAGTATATAGTTATCTATCTAGAATATTAGAGATTATTATAATCTCTTTAACTTTACTTATAATATTCTATTCTTTATCTATTTCTTAGTTATTCCTAGATAGTACGTTTAGCTATTACTTAACCTTATTTTTAAAATAATAGTTTCTTATAATATAGCCTTTCTTTCTATATATAAAGTATTTATATATCTCTACTTCTTAGAGTTATAGCTATATTAAAGGTCCTCTAGAGGTGCATTTATAGAGTAGCTTATAAAAGCCTAGTTCTCTCTCTTTTTCTTTCTCTAAGTTATTATACTAGATTCCTACTATAGGTTAATACCTATAATAGTTAATATAGTAGAGTTATTTAGTATAGTTACTCTAGCTATAGTAGATTATTAAGTAGTTAGTTAGTACTTTTCTATAGCTTAAGTAAGATTTCTATCCTTACTAGCATAGCTCTTAGTATAGTTTATACTAGTCTATATTAATCTAATTTTTTTATATAGGTTATCTAGCGTGTTAATAAGAGTTCTAGAGCTTAAGAGCTCTTTATAGATCTTAGGTTTTAGGCCTTATTTATATATAACTATTAAGGCTACTTCTTTCTACTTAAGCTATACAACGTACTTCTTAAAGTTAGTTATATAGTCTATAATAGAATGCGTCTATTAGAGATGCTAAATAGCTTATTTTACTATAGATATTTTATTAGCTATACTAAAGAGCTGTTAGGATAGTAACCTATAAGGCAGCGCAAGGAGTATATTATTATATAGAAGGGTGAATAGTAGCATTCGTGTGTAGACAAGACGAATCGCTACCCCGCAGGGAGACGATTTAAGGCAGCTTATAAGAGAAGGATTACCTAACTCTAGTCTAGGCTACTAGCCCTAATATTATCTCTCCTTCTAGGGCCTCTTAACCTAAGAGGCTAGAGGTAGACTACTTAGTCTATTCTAGCCTAAAATAGCGCTTCTTTACCTATCTAGAGACCTAGTGTAAGTGTATAGCAGAGCTTTTATTATCTACCTCTACTTTACCTTTACTTTCTCTCTTACCTTTACTCTTATTTTTACTACTACCTTTATAGTTGCCTAGTAGTATTACCTAACTCTATAGGCAGGCTTCTTAGTAAGCCTATACTAGGTATTAGTTACTAAGTTACCTTTCTTCTTTCTTTCTTCTACCCTTACTATATTAACTAGTAGGTAAGTACGTTCTAGGTAGAGAGTATAGGAAAGAGGGATCTAGTATATTTTAGCGTAAAATAGTACTAACTAGATTAAGCAGACCCTTATTACTATCTCTAGTTACTTTCTATTTCTATTTAGCCTATTCTCTTACTAAAGAATCTACTATTACTCCTATTATATCTAGTAGTAAGACTATAAATAAATTTTATATTAAGGTAACTAAGAAGTCTAAGAAGTATTCTACCCTGCCCTATTAGGGCTATATTAAGGTTATAGCTAAGTATAGCGTTCTAGGTATAGAAGAGTAGTGTAAGTTTACTAAGAGTAATTACCTTTAGCTTAGTACTATCTATAAGAAGATGCTATTCTAAATATATCTCTAATACCTTAATAATTAGGCCTCCTATTTAGTGGTAAGTTTATTATAGTATTTTTTAGCCTATTTTAGTATATTCTAACTTTTCTAGCTACTATTAAGCATAATTTTAGGTCTAGAGAATCTTAAGGGCTTATTTCTAATAGTAATATCTTCTTCTAAAGTAGAGGTTATTAAGCTTACCCTTAAGAAGTATAATAGAGCTATATAGTTATATAAGTTATTAAGTAGAAACTATCTAATAAAGATAAACGCCTATTAGACTACCTTAGATAAATATGCTATAGGGCACCCTATATTTAACCCTTAGAACCTATCTACGTTTAACTAGTAAAAGGTAAAGGCTAGTTACTCTCTAATAATGCCTATAGAGCTCTTAGACTCTAGAACCTTTAATTCTAAGGCTATTATACTTAACTATACTAATAAGAAGTAGTAAGAGGCTAATACTACTACTAAGAGACTATATAAGCTTATTTATACGCAGGTTAAGTATATATTACCTATTTTAGCCTATTTTAGCTACTTCTACTTACTAACATCCTAAAGGGACTTATTTAATAACTAGTATACTAAGAAAGTGCTAATAGGGTATAATAGAGCTCTAAAGATTAAGAATTAGTATACTTAGAGTAGTATCTACTTTAATAGTTATAAAAGGTCTAAGGCTGCTCTAAGAAAGTAAGACTTTAAGAAGGATAATAAGGATTTACCTTAAAAGAAATCTGTAAGTGCTCTTTTAGCGCCTTTTAGTAAGGTTTAGTACTAATAGGGCTATATAGTAACTAGGTAAACTATATAGTATTAAGAAGACTAACCTTAAGGTAGCTAAGTGTAAGAAGTAAAAGAAGTAAGTTATCTAGCTCTTTAGGTTAACTTCTAACTCTAGAAAGCATAAGAAGGTTCTAAGATCTACTAAGCTATCCCCCCCTTACTATAATACGCGTTAACGTGCTACTAAGGGCGTATCTCTAACTACTTTACCCTCTTACTAGTAGAAGGGTTTAGCTGTTCTTAATATATACGTTATAGGCTTATATAATAAGAAGTTTAAAACGTATTATTAGAAAAAATCTAACCTTCCCTAGAGTAGAAGGGTTATAGATAAGTAGAGTAGACTTAAGAATAAGGTCTATAAAAGGTATTATAATAGAAATTTTATATAAAGAATAGTAGGCGTTAGCGTAGTTTAGTATAGTTTAGTATAGTTTAGTAGATATTAGTTCTTATAACTCTATATAGGTTACCTTTAGCATTAGTCTAGTATAGAGAAGCGTTTCTAGTATAGAACTAATAGAGTTAGTTATAATACCCTAGGATAGCGCTAATACTATAGTTATCTAAATAGAGAAATTTATTCTAGTCCCTAAACCTTACTCTTATACTAATTTAGTCTAAAGTGTAATAGATATAGGTTCTTCTTTATTAATACTATTAAAATACTACTCTTATAAATCTAGAGATAAAACTCTAAGTCTATTTAACTTAGAGGAAAAATTCTTAAGGAAAGATTTAAGGTAAGAATAATAGAAGGTATATTAATAATTAATATGTAGTAGAAGATTATCTACTAATTATCTCCCTTCTTTAGACTAATAACCTAGTAGTTACCTCTTCTTTTATGCAGCTTTTTAGGCCCTTCTAGCGTAATATAGCGCTTAGGGGGAATATTATACTCTTTATAGTACGTTTAAAGAGTAGTGCTACTAATATAGATACTAGGTTCCTAAGAGTTCTCTTCTAGAAGATAACCCTTTTAAGAGACGAGGTAATAGTATAACCTATTATCTTATAACTCCCTATTAAGTATTTTATTAATCTTATAGACGTTATTACCTACTAGTTAGAGTATATCTTTTACTAGTCCTAGTAGGTGTAGTAAGAAGCCTATAGGCTTAAAGGGTTCTAATAAAGAGGCGTAAAAGATAGAGTAGATATTTTCTAACCTAGGGAGGTCTACTTTATAGGCTGTTTAGCTAATCTTCTCTACTATAGTACCTAGTTCTAGGTACTTCTAGTCTAGCTTCTTTTTTAGACAGAATATTCTAATATAGCAGCTAAAGATATACACTTTATCTTCTTTTTTTAACTTAAGGGGTAAGCGCTTCTTATCCTAAAGCTACTTTTAGTATTTATTAGTAGCTTTAATTTTTCTAGCGCATTTAGCGCGGATCTTAATTAGCTTTATAGCTATTAATATTCTAGTAGGTAACTCTTTGTTACCTAGTAGTAAAGCAGGCTAGTCTACGCCTTAGGGGGTAAATTTGTAGTAGACCTTAAAGAGAGTCTTCTCTATAGTTAAGTGTACGCTATTATTATACGTAAACTCTGCTAGTAATAACTATAGCGCCTAGTTATTTTATTTAACGTAATAATAGCATTATAAGTACTATTTAAGCGTCTAGTTCTATTACTTAGTCTAACTATCTGTCTATAGGTAGAAAGCGAACGTAAGTACCTATCTTAAATTTAGGTAATAATTAAATAAGTTTTATAATTTTAAGTTTATAATAGGACCCCTTGTTACGACCGGTGGGTTAAACAAGCGATAGAAATAATAATTAGTTACGTACCTAGACGCTAATAGAAGGTACTAAGATATAAACACTAATTATTGTTATATCACGTAACTAATAGCCGCGCTAAGGACTAGCGATAGCTTTAGTAGGAACTATCGCGACTATTAATAGTCCTGTAACTAACTATTAACGCTAGAGCTACGAGTATATAGAAACAGCAGGAACCCTTATAGTTCCTAGTGTTTAACTTAGTTAACAATCTATCGTTTAGATTCTATTAAGCATTATTAATTTAATAGTTTTATAACTTTAATACTAACTATTCTATTACTTACTTACGTAACTAACAGCCTCCTCTCTATTATTACTCCTGCCTAAGAACTAACTTACCCTTATAGAATTAGCTATCCCGTAGGGACGTAACATATTAAACACCCTTAATATAAGCAACTTTAAAGGTATTACTATAGTTACTAACTCTAAGAATAAGGCTACTAAGCTAGACCTATACTATAGAGACTATAATAAACTTAAAGGGTAGATCCTTTAACTTAAACTCTACTTTTACGTCTTAGAACCTAAAATAGAGGGTAAGAAGAAAGTTATCCTTACGGTATTATACTTATAAGGCGAAGTAGCTACCTAGATCTAACTATATCTCTTAAGCTACCTAGCTAAGGAAAACTATAAAGGCGATGCTATTAACTAGATTATTAAAGACTATAAGAACTTTAAGAAAGAACTTAGGCAGCTTTTTAGTATTGCTAACTAAGTACCTCTTACTAAATAAGCTATATAGTAACTTTAATAGACGCATTCTATTACTAACTACGCTATGCACTTTAAGAAATACGCTATATAGCTTAACTAGGAAGAAGTACCGTTAATAGTTATATATAAATAAGGCTTAAAACTAAAAATCTGTAAAGAGCTACTACGCTCTAGAAACCTTATTACCTCTCTAAAGAACCTTTATAAAAAATCTATTAGAATTAACGCTAAATAGTATAAGTTATATTAAGAACTGCGCTAGCGAGGATAGAAGCTACGTTCTAGCTTTAGAAAGCTACCTAATAGCTACCTAATAAAGTATTAA